>VWZP01003640.1:8139-107807 GCA_013396995.1 Dicaeum eximium
CGGAGGGTGCTGAGTCCCACCGGAGTGCCAAGCTGAGCCCGGGACGGTGCTGAGCCCGGGACGGTGCTGAGCCCCGGCTGACAGCGAACCCCGGCGGGTGCCGAGCCCGGCTGACAGCGAACCCCGGCGGGTGCCGAGCCCGGCTGATCTGAGCCCCGCCGGGAGCGGAGCCCCGTGGCGGCGGTCCCGCCGCGCTTCCCGCCCGCCGCCTCCTCCTGGCAACGCCACGCGGTTTCCAGGGCGCGCGGTGCCCCGGAAGCGGCGCGGGCGCGGCGCGGCCATAGGGCGGAGCCGCGCGGGGCGGTGCCGGCGCCGAGCGCTGCCGGGTCGGGCTGTGGCCGTCGAGTGCCGTGAGGGAGGAGCTGCGGCGGGCGNGGAAGGAACTGGAGGTGCCTTGGGAACTGCTGAACCCGGTGGTGTTCCCAGTCTAAGGAAGCGAAGTGCGCTGTGTAACTGGAGGTGGATCAGCAACTTATTTGTGTGAAGAAGTTATATATCCTCCCTACGTCTGGGCAAGTATTTCCCCATGCTGTTTGGTAAAGTGTGGAACTCTTAGGGTTGGGGTTTGTTGTCTTATCCAAATCATGGAATCGGGATGGTTTGGGTTGGAAGATCTCAAAGGTCATCTCATTCCACCCCCTGCCTTGGGCAGGGACACCCTTCACTCGACCGTGCTGCTCCAAACCACGTCCAAGCTTGGACACTTCCAGAGATGGGGCGGCCTCAGCTGCCTCAGGAGGGTGACATCTTCCTTTCCAAATGTTCCACTGCTACCAGCAGTCGCCTTTAGCCTTTCTCGACAGTGGCTTCTCTGTTCATGGGAAGTCTTCTGAGCAGAGTCCAAGTTCTGTTGAGCTCCCTCCCGTGCCTGACTTCGTGTGACGTTTTCTACCTTCCTCGTTTCTGGTTTCTGGGCTCACCATGACCTGCCTGAAGTCCCGCTGTCACGGGTGTGACCTCAGACTTCACTTTTTTTTTTTTACTAGTGACCTAATGCCTGACAGCTTGTGCAGCCACTCCCCAAGTTCTTCAGGACCTGCCTTTTCCTTCTCTCAGCTCCCCAGCTGTGATTTACCCAGTTAAACCATCTCTACATCCCTGTTTCAGTGCTGTGTTGGTAGCTCAGCCTCTGTTGGAGAGGATGATGGGTGAACTGGGAATCATGAGCTTTCTTCGTGTTGAGAAGCTCTTATCAAATATTAGCAGCATTTTCCCACAGACACATTACAAAAAACACCAAGGGTGCCTTTGAACTGTGAGTTTGCAGAGATTGAGGCTGCAGAATTCCTCAATGCTTGCCAGTGGCTCAAGTTTTGGAAGTGCTACCTGGACGGTGAAGTGTTACTGATGAGAGAATTTGGGTTTCATGACATTGCTGTTGTAGAGAGATGCACACACTGGTTATTTCCACGTGAAGCTGGGCTCACACTGGAGCTCTTTGCATCAGGAATGAGCTGGAGGTGCTGCCAATGATAAATATCAGCAGGAGTTCTTGTTCGGAGAAGGTGACCGCTGGCAAGGTGTGACCAGATAAGAAAAGAACTTAAATATCATGGTGTGTAATAAAAAAATCATTATTAGTAAAAAACCATGCAGATGTACTTAGAAAGAGGGGAGGATGGAGGTGAGAGCTGCCAGGGAAATCTCAGTTTCCATGTTGAAGCTCTGGCCGCCGGTGCAGCGGCACCCTGGCACTGCTGATATTCCAGCCTTTTGGCAAAAATCTTGCTGACTCCAGTGAAATTTTAGACTATTGGCTTGATAAAATCGGGGCTTTATGCTCACACCCTGCATAAGCACCTAAGCTTTTTTTCAGATACAAGTGTTTCTTTAAACAGTTCCTGTCCTGAAATCACTTTTTCTGGACTGGGCTGGTGCCTTTTTTATTCTTTAAGAGCTGTTGGGTGGTGAGGAAGAGGAGTCTCATCTCTCTGCTTTCCTCTGCAAGTCTATAACTGTGTGTTTTCAACTGCTGGCCAAAAGTCCTCACAACTTTGGGCCAGTTTGGGCTCCTTGCTGTGTTTTGTATAGGTTCTGTTTTCTGGATCTGAGGGCTGGAAACTTGCACCAGAATAAATTTATCTGTGTCTTGTACATACCTGCCTGTGTTTATGCCAGAGTTGCTTCCTATAAATCAGCTCTTCTCTCAGTTGGTGCTTTTGGAAAGCTTGGCCCAGCTGTTGGCTCCCTATTTTCAAACCACAGTCACTCTTTTCCATGTTCTCTGTTGCTCTCTTCCCTGTATGTGTTTGCCCAAAGCTAATCCCTGAGGGGAGCAGGGCAGGGAATGGCAGGAAAGGGCTCTCTGGGATGCTGTGCTGTGCCATGGAGAATTCCTGTGTGCTGGTATCCTTCATGTCTGAGACAGGTTGGTGGCTCATGGGCCATGGCAGCAAGCTAATGCCTTGTCTCCCTTTCTTTTTCCTTGGATTAGAGAGCTTTCCAGTTGATAGTAGTGTTTCTTGTGAAGTCTGAAGTGTGTGACCCTGTCTCATTCCAGCCCATCTGTCTTGCCCTCCTGTAGGAGTTTTCATGCTGTTCCAGTTCTCTGTATTGGCAACAATGGTTGCTGTGCTTGGTTTGCTGTGCTGGAGTCACCAATGGAAAATACTCAGGCAGGTTCAGAACTCTGCTCTGAGGGGAGTTGTGAGCTGGGCAAGATCCTAAGTCCGTCCTAGTCCACAGTCACTTGCTCTCCCTGCCCTGGCAGTGCTCCCTTTTCCAGCTCTTAGGAAGCAATCAGCCGCTGTGTATTTTCAGGTTAACAGATCAAATCCTGTGTAATGCCTTAAAAAGTGCTACCAGATGAGACCAGGAATCCATCTGGCCTCGTATCCTGCTCACTGGTAACCAGGAGCAGATGCTTGGGGAGGGGAGAACAGAAACACAGCAGATTTAATCCAGAGAAATAGTGATTTATTTTTCTTTCCCCATCAGTTCAGGACCTCCCTAAGCCAGGTGTTGAGTTTAGGAACCTTCACACTTCTCTTCATGATATTCATTACTTTAGGAAAATACTTTTTCCATTCCTGGTAGTCCTAATTGTCCTGAATTGTCCTAATATATTTAGACTTTCTGTGGCTCTTTTTGTTTTTCATGTCATTGCCAGCTCTGCTCCAGCCTCTTTGAGCCAGGTAAGGCAGAAGGGGTACAGATAACAGAGAACATTGGCAGAGGTGCGGGATTATATTTATGGTGCAGATACCTCTTTAGAGGTATTTTAGATGTATTTTATCCTATATTATCGACTCTGTAATTACAAATGTTGTGCTTGTTCATTAGTGATCTTAAAACCATGGAGCCATGGTTTTTGGTGGAATATTCTGCTGTAGTCCTGCTTCCTGGGGTTGGCTTGAGTTCAGTCTGTCATGTTTCTTGAAGTTGACGTTAGGGTGCTTGTTCCTGATGTGCTGCTCTGTGAATTGTATCACCCACTCATATCACGAGATTTTACTGCAATTCCTTAGAGTCATGGCTCTAATTTACTTCTCATCCTGAATTATTCAGAGTAGCAAATGTTGTCATCTTAGTAACACAGCTCAGTGTAACGCAGAATCCTTTGGTGAGTCCCTTCTGCTGCAAAACAGACCAGTGATACATTCTTCCTTCTTTTTTTACCAGTTATTTATGTACATGAAGGATTTTTCCTTTTATCCTGTAGTTTTTCTCTCCAGAGAGCTTTGATGGATTCTGCCATGTAGTATTCTTGCTTTTTTCAATGGAGTACATCAGCTGCTTTTCCCTTGTTGATGTGCTCTGTCCACTGCAAAAGGAAGAAGGAAAAGGGAAAAAAGACAACAGGCCCTGACTCCTGAGACATGGCTTCATTTTGTACACTATAATTAGCCCTGCAGCATTTTAGGCTGGTCTTTAGGCCAGCTCTGGTTTGCCCAGCGTGGCTGCCTGGGCTGGGGTTGCCCAGATGCTGCTGAATTGTTCTGTGAAAGCTGGGCCAAGGGACTTTCAGGTACCAGCTTTAACCAAGGGCACTCCCCATCTCCTCCTGTGTGACTTTGGGGTGAAGTGAGGCTGTTGCTGTCACCTCATCATCTTTTGCCACCAAAAACCTGATTTCTAGGGTCAAGCAGGGAGAGAGGAGATGGCCAAACTCAGCAGAGTGCATGTAAAACACAATTTTAATTTTTGGGAGATGTTGTCTGATTATTCATTAACACAATAATAGATCATGTGGCTTCTAACTTTTTCTTCCTTACTAAAAGCTTGTAAATTTAGATTTTGTTTTCTTCTTTTACACAGAGGATTTCTTGTTGACACAGAAAACTTAAGGTGCTCAAATGGTGGTGTCAGCTTAGGTCCTCTAAATGTTTGCTTAGTCCTTGTGTTTGTTAATGTCTAGTGGCTCCTCTACTCTGCTGTGTTTTGAATGAACTTTCTATGTCCACTTGCAAACCAGAAATTTGATTTTTTCCATCATACTTTTAGACTTACAGCATTTGTGAAGAAACATTCCTGACCTTTGTATTTGTCTTTCCATCTGACTTGCACTGTGTTGATTTTTTTTTCTAGCTGTGGATTTTCACATGGCTAATTCTTGTCCCATCTGTAGGAGTTTTTAAGGAGATGAGGCTCTTATGAATCACCTTCTTTCCCCCCAAAGATGCATCCTCCTCAAATATACTCTTCTCTGAATCTGCTGGCTTTCTCTACTCTTCTGCAGTTTGAGAGGAGCCTTTGATTTTGATTGCAGGGGCCACTGTCGTGGTGCTGTTTTGATCCATTCAGTCCTTGTGCTTGTACAGACTTCCAGTTGTCCCAAAACCTTCTCAGATCCTAATGAATCCAAGCCTGAGTGTGGGAGCCGTTCTTTGAGATGCTGTCACACAACTCTTGCTCCCTGTTCTCAGCCTGAATTTTGCCTGTGGATGCTTTCCTCCTTTTTTGCTGACTGTAACCTTGCAGACAAGAGCCTGGAGTGCCAGGACAAGGGGGAATGGCTTCCCACTGCCAAAGGAGAGGGTGATATGGGTTACTGGGAAGAAATTCCTCCCTGTGAGGGTAGTGAGGCCCTGGCACAGGTTTCCCAGAGCAGCTGTGGCTGCCCCACCTGTGGAAGTGTCCAAGGCCAGGCTGGACAGGGCTTGGAGCAACCTGGGACAGTGGAAGGTGTCCCTGCCCGTGGCAGGGGGATGGAATGGGATAGGCTTTAACATCCTTCCAGCCCATTCTGGGATTCTATGAAGTGGTAAAATCTCAGAATTTTTGTACCTACTTCATCTCTATGGTCCACATTAACACCCCTCAGCCCCCGACTTTTGTTTTTCACTTGAGGGAGGAGATATTTGAACTCCTTGTTAAATGGTCCATTTAATTTCTGGTTCATCAGACTCTCCCTACCTTTTAAACAATCCCTTTTTTTCTAGGAATTGGCAAAAGCAGCAATGAAACTCAATAGGGGTGAAATTACCATTTTCTCCTGGCTTTTCATATGTTCTTCCTTCTTGTCAGATCCATTTGGAGCAGCCCATGTCCTGCAATGGATAGGTGTCTCTTACCTGTCTGAATCTCCTGGTTTGCTTTGCTCATCTTTGAGCAAATCTCTTCCAGAGAACAGCTTAATAGCCTGGAAAGTTGACAGTGATACCACCCTCAAGATCAGCCTGACACTTTCTGTGTTGTGGAAGACAATTGAAGAGCTTGGATTTGCTACTCTGAGCATTTAATGCAGGAATTAGGGATATTCACTGGGGAGATGGG
Organism: Dicaeum eximium; assembly: GCA_013396995.1. Classification (NCBI taxonomy): domain Eukaryota; kingdom Metazoa; phylum Chordata; class Aves; order Passeriformes; family Dicaeidae; genus Dicaeum; species Dicaeum eximium. The sequence continues at coordinate 13,855 of VWZP01003640.1, forward strand.
AAAGTTGTCTGCCTCTGCTCTCCTGCTCCTTTTTTTTTTTTCCCTTCTTCTTATGGTTATATTATGACATTGCTTTAGGCTGGGAATATTGGGCTGTTTACAAAGATGTGAAGGTTTTTCTGCAGTCTCAAATCTTTTTCCTGAGGTCATAGTGTCTCTGTAGCTCTCTTAGATGAGTTGGCCACATTGTGTGGGGTGCATTAGAGGAGGCCACATCATTTATTAAATATCTTGAGTAGCTGCTGTCCTATATACATGTTTTAATATCTGGTGATAAAGCCTGGGGAGTTCATGCAGTTTGTGCTGAGATTAAGAAAACTCTGAAATACCTGCTTCCTATGGAGTTGTTCCTTTTCCCCAGCCCACAAAGAATCGCTGTGCATCAATGCTGAAGGTGGTTAAATCAAGTTGTAGGAGAAGCCTATTTGAACTCTGAAGCCAACCTGTCTGACATGTTTCCTGGAGCTATTTATTTTATGTGAGAAAAGATGGTCTCTTCCATCTTACTGATTGGCTGCAGAGCTCAGTTCATGATTTAACCCCTGCCATGGCCTGGGCTGATCCCCCAGTGTGGCAGCAGGACAGGGGTAGAAGGGGATTCTGTCCCTCTGCCCTGCTCAGGTGAGACCCCACCTGCAGAGCTGCCTCCAGCTCTGGGATCCAACATCAGAAGATGTGGAGCTGCTGGAGCCAGTCCAGAGGAGGCCAAGGGCTCCAAGGGCTGGAGCCCCTCTGCTCTGGAGCCGGGCTGGGAGAGCTGGGAGTGCTCACCTGGAGAGGAGAAGGCTCCAGGGAGAGCTCAGAGCCCCTGCCAGTGCTTGAAGGGGCTCCAAGAGAACTGAAGAGGGATTTGGGACAAGAGCCTGGAGTACCAGGACAAGGCGGAATCGTTTCCCACTGCCAGAGGGCAGGGTTAGAGTTAATATTGGGAAGAAATTGTTCTCTGTGAGGATGGTGAGGCTCTGGCACAGATAATACCTTGTTTGTAGAAATAACTCAGTGCTCCTTTGTTTTGCACATTAATTTCTGAGTTAAAAGTCAGAGGATAGATTCAGATCCTTTCAGTTGTCATCCTTCACATTAATGGAGGACTCACAGCAGGGAAAACTAACACGGGAAATCTGTCTGCATCTGTCTAGTCTTGCACTCGGCAAGGAAGGGTATAAATTGACCATAGACTGGTTGACTTGTTCAGGTTGGCATTGCCTTTCAGATCATTGATCCCAGCCATTAATGTTACTTCTCATATCTAAAATTCTTTAGGTGGGTTTTGGAGGAGTAGTAGTTTGAAGTATCTCAGACTTGCTGGATCTTCAAGCTTTCATTCCTCATCACCCAAAATTCCTTCCAGATCTGACTGCTGTTTGTTTGGGTCTGTTATAGCAAATGAGAGGATGTTCTCTAAAATACAGCTTTAATATTGTTCATCGACAGTGGCAGTTCTGGCAAGTGTAATGGAAGAGTTTGACTCTTCTCAAGGTTGGAACAAGCTGCTTTGTTGTGCAGTGATCCCATCCTGCGCGATCTTGGCTGTCCTTAGTTACCTTGTAACTGTCTTCCTTTGTAATGCACAAGGCCAGTTTAGTTTCTGCAGCTTATTTTTATTTCCTAGCTCTTAAAAGAACAAGTTTCAATGAGCAAATGAAACTTAAAGAACCTTTAACATCTTATTTTAATGAAGCAGAGGCCACAGGCTTTGTAGTTGTCTCTTTTCAAGTCCGGGTTGACTTCAAAGGTCTCGCCTTTAGGAGTTTCATGCCGACTCATTCTTGCTGTAGCTTTTTGGCAGGTCACAGCACTCTGGTTTGTGCTGGGGGAAGGGACTGGGGCAGCACGTGCTTTAAGTAACTTCTTAGATGGAAATAAATGCTTCCAAAATACCTGGCTTGTGTCGTTCCTCCAGGTAGTGAGGTTCTTGGAAGTGTTCAAGGCCGTGTTGGATGGGGCTTGGAGCAACCTAGTCTAGTGGAAGGTGTCCCTGCCCATGGCAGGAGGTGGAACAAGGTGGTCTTTAATGTCCATTCCAACCCAAATCAGTCTATGATTTTTATTATTCTTCCCCTCCCTGAATAATTTTCACTCCCTGGTTGCTCTCTCATTTTTCTAGTCACGGCCTACCTCAGCTGGCTTGCCTTCAGTGCTGGGTTGGATGCTTTGGAGGCCTTCGGGTTCTCCAAATGATCATCCTGCAGCTGACATCAGGCCTGTAGCCACTTTGGCATCTGCTGCTGCTTCCCAGCTGTCCTCTCTTTGGAAAGGTTTTGCTGGGTTTCCCATTCTGAAGCAGCTCTATGCAGTGTTGGCAGAGCTGAGGCTTCAGTTTGACTTGTGATAGATGCAATGCCAGTGTGGTAAATCATCCCTGGGCTGTGCTTTGTATCTCTGGGGGGAATATCTCTGCTCAGATCCCTGGTATTCTGTGATTAAAACCCAAGACTGGTATTAGGCTCCAACACAATTCACAGCTCTTTGATTTTGTGTGGATTTGCTGGGTACAGTGCTGGGACTTGGTGGTTTTTATCCCTTCTAAGTGTTAGGAGTTACTGGGCATGCCAGGATGCCTTTGCCTGTCAAGATCCATGACTGGGAGCAGGATGTTTTGGAGCCACTTGTTCTGTTCTTCCTGGTGCTTCGACTTTAGGAAGACAATGTGATTGAAGATGGGGGTTTGGGGGGGAACTTGGCTGCTGTGGTGATGGCTACAGGTTTTGACTGGGGGCTGTAGGGGTCATGGCATCCTCCTGGCTGGGGCCTCTGCAAGGACAGGTTTGGTAAGAGCAGTGATGTGCAGGGTGACTGTTGGATGTCCAGGTAGCCTTCTATGTCACCATCTGCTTGCAGAGGCATTAGGGGATGGAGTGTGACTTCCCAGATGCCTTTTGGACCATATACACTCTACCTCTAATGTGAGAAACCTTGTGCCTGGTTGGACTTGATGCAGTCATCTTAGTAATCCTGGCTTTGCATGCTTGAGCTAATGCTCCTGTTTGAGTTTCTGGTATGAAAATAAGTTCTTGAGCATCTCTGAAGGCATGTAGTGCTGAGGCAGATAGTTCAGGAATTCCGCAGTGGTGTCTTGAAACCAGATTTTTTAAACTTGTTTTTTCCTACAGGTAGATTCTTTCAGTGATCCTGGACATCAAAAATCAGTTGACTGCTGTGGTCCTTCTGTGGGCTTGTGGCTGATACTGATCCTAAGACCTAACACAGCTGAAGAAGCTGAGTCACCCCTGCCTCTTTGGCTTGGAAAACTATTAAATGTTTGACAAAACTGTTGGCTGAGACACTTTTTGATAAAATGGGGCTTGTCTTCATAAACTGTTCAATCAGCCTCTGCTAACATTTACAGAGGCTTGGAGTAATCCCTGAGTTCTTGTCTCTCTGCTCTTGTGTAGCTGTTAGAACTGTAGTGTGAGGTGAGGTAGAGGAGGAAATGTGCTTGCTAAGGAGGTGTTCTGAAATATATTTGCACTGAAACTCCATCTGTTAAATCTTCTTGAGCTCCTCCTGCTGAGTCTGAATGCAGTAGTTTGCACATTTGAGCAAACCAGCCCTAACAGGATTGCAGTGTCCCGGTGCCGAGTTTGTGGGGTACTCAGAGACAGCTCCTCTTTGGTGGATTGGGATCAGGCACCCCATTAATAGCTTCAAGATCATTTGCAATTAAATGGAGTCAAGTCTTCCATGGGATTGACCCTAGGACCAGTGCTCCACACCAGTATCCGAGCTTCCCATAACTAACAGACTTGCCTGAGGCATAGGTGGCTAAATTTAGTCTTCCAGAGAGCTTGGTATGACCTTGTGCTGCAAGGACTTTCTGCTTGTGTCTCTCTCAACACATAAACGCTGGTTTTGTGTGGTGGATGGAGCTTTGAGGCTCGAGGATGCCAAACAGCTTTTTGTGTTTGCCATTGGCCAACGCTTCCAGTGTGGCTGTTGGCAGGAATTAACTCTGGATCTGAATGCAGTGCAAAAGGTTCATGAGTGATCTACTGGTACAAAGCCATCCTCACCAGTGGGTATTCAAGGTTCAAAGGAGACAGACACAATGTGGTGCATAGAGCAGATTAGTTGGTGACAGACATTTCTAATTGACAGCTACGCTGAAGATTAGGGCTTGAAAGCGGAAGTTGAATCAAAGCAGCTTCACACAGATGCAATTTCCGAACTGTGGGGAACGTAATGTTTGCCTTTAAGGTAACATGAGGCTTATCTGTGCAGAATAGCACCTTACTTCAACTTCTGGAAGAAGTTTGTAGTATGTGTGAGATGGTGCACAGAGTTGGCCAGTTCTGGCATGAGATTCCTTGTGTGGGTTTGTCTCCTTGTGTGAAGTGAGACATCCTCCATGTTCAACTTTAGCAACTTCTCGTTGAAGCTGTTTCTAATTAAAATATGTAATTCAACCTACAAGCATAATGAAGAAGATGCCTTCAATGTGTACTCAGGAGTACGCAGAGTACTTCTGGAGCTCTTCTGCCATCCTCCAAAAATGCCAGACTCCTCTCAAGTTGGCAGCACGGTGCCAGCTGAATGGGAAAAGTTGCTGGGAAGTCAAACAGGATTTTTGGGTGTCTGCTGCTCAAGAGCACAGGGAGTGGTGTGGGTTTTTTACCTTCTGAAAGAGATTCTTTTGCAGGTGAGTGAGCAAAACGCTTTTGGTTGGCATGGGCACAGCTTGGAGCCATTGGGATTCATCTCCCTAGCACTGACTTGGTTGTTGTTGGCACACTGGTTTCTTGCTTGCTGTAGGTAGTACATATTGTTTTATTTTTTGAAAGGCTGAAATATTAATCTGATTAAGGATTAGGGTTGTTGAGTAATGCGCTGAGTGAATTGCAGTGGGTGAGTGTGTGACTACTCCTATTGTGTTGTGCATTTCTGGTCATTGCATCTTTGCCAGGGTTGGAAAACATATGGAGAGAGAAAGTAGAGTTGAAGGTGAATGAGAAGCTGCCTGTCCTGGGCAGTTGGAAATGCCTGATTGGGATTGTGAGGATTTCTTTAAAAAGCAGGCAGCAAACTTCTGAATATTGTTCTGGAGTTGGGTACAAGCTGTTGGTTTAGGAAGTTGGACAAACAAAAAAAGTGATTGGACAAACCCAGGATCAGCATGTCCATAAAATGAATGCTGGTGGGACTGGGCAGTTGTGTCCATGCCAATGTCTGTAATCCAGCAGTGGCAGATCCTGGAGCAGACTGCAGAAGTTTGCTGCTCCCTCGATCATCCTCCACTGTCGTGGACAGAACTGACACAAGTGTTCTCTTACTATTAATTCCACCTTTATGAACCTCCTGCCTTTCCAGAATCCTGGGGCAGCAAGAGGAGGGGCTATTTCTGAAGAGCTCTGGAGGATGCCTTAGGGATTCTTAGAGAAGGGGAAATCTCCAGCTATTTCCAGGATACTGTCCATATCTACAGGCCTCCCATGCTGTGCTGTTCAGAGAAGATTTGCTGTACAACGTACTGAGACTTATGAGTGAAAGCATTCCGGAGGGGATAGATAGAAACGGGAAGGAGGGAAATAAAATTAGAAATTAGGGATGAAGAAGGAAATTAAACATAAAGTTCTTGGTCCCTTTAAAAGGGAAAAATTATTGAAATTCCACTTTTCTATGTAGAAAGTGGGAGGAGGTGATCATAATGCCTCTCTTCAGCTTTCCCAGTGTGGGATCCAGCAGGCAGCTGGGCTGGCAATCAGCTGATAGCCCAGAATGGGGCAGGGCCAGCCAAGAGTGAAGCAGCACAAGTTCATGTCCTAGTCCTACTCTGTCTCACACTAATTACATGCAGTGTGTATATATATATAAATATATAGGGGTGGTCCCAGTAGGTCCCTGGGGCTGTTTCCCTTGTATTCATGTAATGGCTGACCAACTGTAGGTTGGTTTTTTAGCTTCCTAATCTGTGTCTGCTAAAACTCTCGTTTTAATCAGACATTGACCTATTGAACTAGTAATTTTAAGCACAGATGAGGAGCTGTTAATGTAGTTTCATACCTAAACATGAAACTTGATGTTTCAGTACTTTCTCTGGAATTGAAACATCCTATTGTGGAATGTTCACAGCTTGAAGTCTTTTTTTGTTACCTTCCCAGAGGTACCTGCTCTGCTCAAAAGGGGAGATTTTGTCCTGCCTTTCCTATATACTGCTTGTCAAACCTGTTCCTGAACTGCCCTGAGTTTCTAACGTGGCACACAGTTCTCCAGGTATTGTTGGGTTGGCTTTCTCCTGTTGCTGGAATGAGTTAGAGTTACTCAGCAGTGGGTGTGATAAGGGGAGAAGCCACCGGGGGTTCCTGCAGCTCTGTGGTTACTCCGTGTTACAGAGAGCACCTGTGGGTTTTCCTTCAGAGATGCTGTTCCGTCCTGGTGTCAGTTCTAGGCTGCAGGCATCTTCCCAAGTTCTGGGGCACATTTGTATTGTTGTGGAGCTCACACATGGAGGAGGAGAATCAGGAGGGAGAACCAGAAGCAGCAAAAAACCTGAGGTCTCCTAGAAACTTGAGAGGAGCAGCAGAGGCCCTGAGGAATGGAGGCTACTCAGCTTAATTTAGTGTTGCTCCCTTTCTTTAGAGAGCCATGGTGTCACCTGAGCATGTGATGAGCTTTCTGACTCTCTCGAGTAAGGAAAAAGGATCTTAAATATCTGCATTTGGGTTACTGGCTTGTGCTTAGGTCTGAAGCTGGCTGTTTGAAAGAGCACTAAATCAAGAGTCTGTTAATGATTGAGTAACCCCTGTATAAGGGGGGAATGTGGAGCAAACCATCATTGCTGTGCAGGTTGGGAGCAGCGAGTGCTCCAACAGCTCTGTTACCCTTTCTTCAAAAGAATGTGAAGAACTGCAGCAGCTCATCTTCAGATGTGAATCAAAGGGATCTTGCAAGAAAATTCCTTAGATTAGATGGGATTATTTATTTTAAATTTTATTTTTATTATTACTATTTTTTTAAAGTATTACTGCATGACAGTCTGGGTTGAGATTGACACCTGGAGTGTGAACTTGGCCATGTCTGACAGCAAATGTCATTTAGTATGACTTCAAACTTAGGAGGGCTTTATCCCTCTTCCCAGAGGCACTGGGAGTGGTGACATTTCCTGTGCAGATGATGGAAGGATATTAACTGTGTGATTCATGTAACCCATAAAGGGATCCCTGGAACAGAAGAAAATAATACAAAAGATGAGCAAAGTGGAATGTGATAATGGTAATAGAGAGTGTGTGAGCTACGTACTGTGCACTTCAGAGGGGGTTATAAGGTGAGTGAGTGCTGTGTAAGACACTGGGCAAATCGTGATCAGAGTCTTTCTCAAAGCCTTTTTCCATAAGATAATGAGAGTTCAAAATCCCACTTTAAAATAGTTTTCATAACTCAGTGTTTAGTCAAGGTGGATGCTCTGTTTTGACCCTTCTCTGTGAGCTCAGGGCACCCAGACCCTTACTGGATGCTGTTGTGGGGTACCCTCTGCTCTTGCTGCAGGGGAAGCCAAAAGAGAAAGAACTCCATTTCTTTGCAATAAAAAAAGAGTAAAAAGCAGATGTTTCATATTAAGACATGTGCTTGTTTTTCCTTGAGCCACACGCTCTCTTTCTCCCAGACTACTGTTCTTGCACAGTATCTGCAGCTGCTGCAGGGGAAAAGGTTAAATCATCTCAAAATGAAAAGTAAAATACTTGTTGGGTGGGCTTTCCCTGTTGGAGTTTCAGGCTCTGGAAGCTGCACCAGGCAGGTCAGGGTTTGGGATCAGAGGCTCACGTTGAAAGGATAAATTAGAGTTCTCTTCATGAGCGTCCTCAGCTGAGCTGTCACATCTCTGTGCTCCCAGGCTGAGGTGTCAGCAAACCACATCATATGGAATGATTGCTGCTGGAAGCACGCAGTGCAGCTCCATGCTGGAATTACCTCAGGTACAGTCAGGGAAAACATACCATGAGATTTAATTTAGAATAAGCAGGCCTCTGTTCCTGATGATTTAAAAGATTTAAAGAATCTCATTCCATTATGTTCCTGTGTTGCAAGTAGACTCTTACCTGAAGTTGCCTTCATGTTTTCATGGTTTAGGTTGAATGGGCCCTCAAAGCTCAACTCATTCTGACACCTTCCACTAGACCAGAGCCCTGTTCAACCTGGTCCTGAATACTTCCAGGCATGGAGAGTCCACAGTCTCTCTATTCCAGTGCCTCACCTGGAAAAAGTGAAGAACTTCTTCCTAGAATGGCCTTTGAGGGCTGACCCATATGCTGCTTGTTGGCCATGTGCTGGGAAGAGACCACTTTGCTGTGGTTCTGTTGACTGATGGAAAGGGTCTTGTCCTGAATACAGGTGTGTGGGACCCCTGCCCAGCTCCACACCCCTGAATGCTTCATGTCCTCCTGCCTTTGGCTCTCTGGAAAATAAGTAACTCTTCTTGCTGAAGTGCTTGCTGTAAAGCGAAGGATCCTGTGTGACTCCTGCATGGCTGTAAAACATCAAGGCCTGTTCAGCTCCAGGTGTGTGTCTCCAGGCCTAGGACATGTCACAGGAAATGGGCTCAGTGTCTGAAGATGCTAATTAAGTACAAAAAGAGTTAATAATTTGTCAAGATCTAGAAAGGGTCCCGCTTGCTAGTCTTAGTTTCAGACTTCCTCTTTTGTTGTCATTCCTCATTCTGCCTTATTCTGTCCCTTCCCCCAGGGACGTGGTCCCTGGATTCTCCGTAATGTCAGGCTTTGGACAGCAAGGCTGGATGGAAAGGGAGAGGCTGGAGCTCATTACCATGATAAACTGGTGCTCTAACAGGGCTGTCCACATATTCTCACTTGCTAAGCATTGCTTTCTGCTGCTGCCAGAGGTGCCTTTCTCCTCCATGCCATGCTTGCAGCTAGACAAGGTTCCTGGCTTCCTGGCCACGTTTAACATGGGCAGGATTTCGGGTGTATGGCCAGAGAAAGGATGGAGACCAAGCTCTGCATTTTGAACCTGGGGTTCTCTCAAGATGCTGGAGTCACATCTGTGTGAACGTGGGAGTCATGTTTGCTGTGCTTCAGGTCAAAAGGTCTGTTAAAAAAGGTCTTGAATGGGGTGGGGATGGGTTTTGTCACTTGGCCTTGCCAGTAGGAAGTGGCAGAGTCTGACCGGAGCGGGGATTTTCCCACAGTATGATTTGATCCTCTGTAACGTGCTGGTCGTCTTGTTCTTTGAGCAGAACATGAATAATGCCTAACCCCTGGTTCAGACCTGAACCTTAGGATGGCATGAGATGATTGATTTACTTTTATTCCTAAAGTGAATCATTGTACCATGGAGTGTATTATAAATAGAGTCTTCTGTTTCACTTCCTTGTTTGGAGTCACCACCAAACATTGGGATTGGTGTAAGGAAACTGAGTACATTTCTGGCCAATGAACCCATCTGGAATTTTTATGCACAGCTTTTGGTTTTCTTCCTAAGTTTAAGTAGGGCATGTTCCAAGTGGCAAGACAGCAGAGCTGAAAGGGTGTTCAGCATTTAAATATGGGGACTGTCATGTTAATGGGATGCTCCAGTTTTTTGCCCAGGAGTGGATGACAAGTGACTAAATAAAGCTGCAATCTCTGTTTTCCTGTGAATAGGTGCTTGTGTTTTCCCTTTCTCTTAGGTCTTGGTTTGGTACAAGTTTGGCTGGTTATTCCTTGCTGCAGCCTCTGACCTAGTCAAATAACTTGGAATTACTTTAGTATCAAGTAGAACAAAAGTTGGCCTTAAATGCTTCACAGTAAATATTATATTGAGGGCTACATTCAGCTCCCTAATACCTTTTCATTTGAGAGGAATGAGTGTCACTGCTTGTATGCTGTGTAGTGGAGTAGTGCTATGTGTTCCTCACGCTGGTGGTTGGCTTCATTCCAAAGCTGGTGCTGGATAATTGTAGAGGAGGATTAATTAATGATAGCTGTTGGGAGCTCATGAGGACTTTCAAAGTCTGCTACAACCCCTCTGAGCAATCCTGCAGGCTTCTGGAGGACAGAAACCATAAACAAGATCAGAAGAGCACGGATGTGACTTGGACTGGCCTGACCACAAGCTTCTGAAGGGACAGGGCAGAGGTGGACACCAAACTCCAACATGCTTCAGTCAAAGTGGTGTCACTCAGCAGTACAGCCACAGTGCCTTCAGTCTGCCTTGCACTTCATGTTGGAGAAAGCAAAAACACCCTCTGGTTTGTGATATTAATGTGGACCTGTACTGTTACCTTGCTGCAGCAGTTGGAAAAATAAGGATAAAGTGCTAACTTAGCTTGGAATACCCATTGGGGAGCTGGTTGCTTGTAGCCTGTGTAAGGGAGTCTCCCGGTGTTTCAGAAGAATCTTCCTTAGATGACAGTCAGAGGTTCTCAGAACTCAAAGTTGCTTTTTAAAATTTTCATTTTTGTTAGAACTATCCATGTGTTTTCTTCCAAAGGACATTACATGCCCAAGTTTTGAGTACAGAATAAAATAAGCTGTCTCTGGTTGCTCTGGACAGTTACCCAGAAATAGTTTGATTTCAGTTTGACTTCCACACCTGCCTTACAGGACACCCCCCCTCAGAAATTGCTGTTTGGACGCTGTGCTCTGGAGGGTGTTTTTTAAGGAAGAAAGTCACAAACAAACAAAAAAAACCCTTGTGCTTGCTTCTGACCAAGGTGCCTGGAGCATGGCAGGAGATGGAACCAGCCCAGGCATTCTGAGTCAAGGGAGTTCAGGTTCAATAACCTGTTTCCCAAGGTGGGGAAGTTTACCAAAAACCAAACTTCCAGTTACTTAAGAGACAGAAATATCTCTTTTTTAAGAAAACACTGTCTTCTGAACTGAAGTTCACATTATTTATTGCATAGAAAGCTATGAGTTTGCCCTGACATAGGGTAAGGAGAATGATTTTCTTATGAGCAGTGGGGTTTGGCTCCGTTTCATCCCCAGTACTTGAGAGCTGCCTATCCAGCTGAAACCAAACTATGCCTTTTTTGTTTTTAAGCAGAATACAGTAAGATTGGAAGTCACTGGTGTAAACTGTTTCACTGAGACTTCCTAAAATGTTCTTTGTTTCTTACCAGGTTCAGTACAGATATGAGTGCCTGGCTGCTCTGCTGCTCCCGTGCCCCAGCACTCACTGCCCTGTGATTTTGGATAACAAGCCCAAGAAGTGAGTTACACATCAAGTGGTGAGTGTCACATGCCTTTGATGTTCTGGAGTGTCTTAGCTTGGAGCTCAAATATTCCTTCCAAAAAAAACCCAAACTCACCTGTATTTGATTAGAGGCACCTTGTGGAAACAGGGAGAACTGGGGCTGTTCCACGTGGAGAAGGGAAGGTTGATGGACACCTCAGAGCACCTTCCAGGATCTGAAGGGGCTACAGGGAAGCTGGAGAGGGACTGTTCATCCAGAACTGTAGTGACAGGACAAGGGGGAATAACTTCAAACTAAAATTGGGGAAATTTAGGTGAAATACAAGTAAGAAATTGTTCCCTGTGAGGATGGTGAGGCCCTGGCACAGGTTACACAGAGCTGCTGTGGCTGCCCCATCCCTGGAAGTGTCCAAGGCCAGGATGTGGCTTGGAGCAACCTGGGATAGTGGAAGATGTCCCTGCTCATGGCAGGGGGTGTAACAAGCTGATCTTTAAGGTCCCATCCAACCCAAATCATTCTGTGATTCTCTATATAAGGCAAGACACTACAAATCCAGTACTTATCTGGATTATCAATGAAATATCTGCCGAGCCTATGGAAGGATGCTTAGAGACACAAATGTCAGTTGTTCAATTGTTATTCCTTATTTCCATTTTGATTTTTTTTTCTTCTCAGTTTTGTCAGCATTTTTCATCTGAAGTAACTTATCTGGGAACTTAGATCCCTGATTTCCTCTCCCTGGCATTATTTTTAGAAAGACACGTGTAGAGCTGAGAAGTAGGTAGCTGCAGTGTTGCTTGTCAGTGAGGAATAAGGAAATTTGGCAGGATTAAAGGCAGGGAGAATCCTGAGTTCTTTGTGGTGAACTGAGAGCAGAGTTGGTGTGTTCTAAGTATGTTTGTGTGACAAATAAAATAAGGGTCAGGTTACCTATTCTGTAACAGCTCACCTATGGAATGAGCAGAAAACTCAAAACTGAAGTTGTTGGGAAAATTTTCCTCTCCAGAAATCAAAATAGTATTTGTAGTTGAGAGTATTGGACTGATTCCACTGGGAGTAGATCCCTTGATTTCATGAAAATAAACCAGTGAGTGTTCTGATTTGGTGAGGGTGGTGACCTTTAGGCAGTGCAAGTCCCTGCTTGGCACGAGGGGTTTTTGGGGTGTACATAAAAGGCTGAAACTGGCACTAGAGTTCCCTTTCTGGACATCTGAAAAAGCATTTATGGAGTGATAAATATTTTTTTTCTGTGTAGACTAAGTGATCCTAATTAAGTCATTGAATGTTTTGTTTAGGGCCATAATTGTGCAGCATCCTTTGGGAATGTTCTTATTTTTGGCCAAAGTGATGTGACAAAACAAACTATTTTAAAATTGTAATTTCCATTTAGAATTTTCTCTGTAGAAAGCTTCATGAGCTCTTGCCTTTTGGTAATTTCAGCTGGGGGCAGAGACGGGCACGGTGGATGTGCCACAGTTTAATCCTCTCAGCAGCATCCAGCCTGGAGGAGAAATCTGGTTCCAATTTTGCTTGATATTGTATCTGAAATTTTTTTTGCAGCTTCATTCCCTAAAACCAATTTGTCTATTTTTGGTGACAGTAGTAGGAGTGTCATTAATTGTTCAAAAGTGTTTAGTTTGAGCAGTTCAGGCTGGTGCAGTACAGGGCTTTAATATTCTATGAGCCCGGGAGAGGCTTTGTCATCTGCCTGGGCTTTCTTTCATGTTATTTTTTTTTTCTCAAAGAGAAGCCCCTGCAGTCTAAAGCTTTGCTGTTGTGATATTGTGGAGGGTTTCTTTTGGAACTGAAGTCACTGGCTTGTTTTTCTGTAAGATGCCTGTAAGATATCTGGGATCTTGGGAAATTTTTTTGCTTCTGATATACCTATTTCTCAAGGTTTGCGTTCACAGCATGTTTTTTCACTTGGGTGAAGCCTGTTTCCTGTTCCTGCCTCCTTTTATCTTTCTGTATATTTTAATTTAATATTTAAAGACATGCTGGTTTTCCCATTCTGTGACTTCCCCAGGTGCTGCTGTGAGGCAGCACTCTGCCTCATGCCTTTACTTGTCTGTGTGTGTCCTCACCTGCGTGTTCCCTGCCTCAGGATCCCCAGGGTGCACTGGCCTGACTTCTTCCCAGCTCCAGTGAAACCAGGGCCAGATGCTTCCCTCCCTCATTTGTGCTGCAGAACCAGACGTTTTCCATGTGAGTGAGGAGCTGGCTCTTGGCACTGCCATAGTGACCTCAGTGTGCTCAGTCAGCCACATCCAGCTTGAGGAATTTGGCCTTAGGTGCAATTTTTTTTTTCCCTGGATGGCATAAATGAACAAGAGCAACAGCAGCTGCAGCCTCAAGCTGATGACAGGGAGACAGCTGTGAGGTCTGTAGGTGCCTCCTCTGTACCCTGCTTGCATTCTGAGAGCAGCCCTGGTAATGTGGGGAAGCCTAAATTTCTTTTTGTACCCAGAGCTTTCCTGTTGTATTAGTCATCCATCAGGCTTCTGGATTATTTAAGTGCTTAAGCACTCCTCAAAAAACCAGCAATATCTATTTGTAGAAAGGTACATCATGTGAAGTGCAATTCCAGTATATTAGAGCTGCCTGCTGGAGATGTTCTTGGGAATTTTGCCCTTCCAGTTGTGAGATTTCAGGAGCTGGAGAGCCCCCATCAAAGCCCTGAAAAATCTTAAAGGCTTCTGGTTGGTCTTGTGGATGTGTATGGTAATACATTAGAGCTCCTCTCAACTTCTCCCACGAAATCACTCCTCTTGTTCAGCTCAGTGCAGCCTCAGCAGGTCAGTGTTGGTCTCTGAGAAACCCTGAGGAAAAGGTGATCTGTAGCATTCAGGGGAAATATTCTTCCATTAGGCATGGGAGAACTGACTCAAATAGTGAAAGACCAAAACCACCTTCTCTAACTCTTGAACTTGTTCTGTCTTGCACTAAAAGTCTGGAAGTGTCTAAAGCTGAAATGGTCCATTTTTAAGCTGTAATTCATCTGTCTGTGCTGTTGGCAGAAAATCTTTAGGACAGTTGCTATCTAGAAAATTAATTCCAAAATAGCGTGATTATATCCTCATAGACTTAGAGAAAACTCAAATCTTCGTGGATTTTGTAATGTTTGTGAGTTGACTTCATTATATTCTAACCCAGAAATTAAACGTGAGGTTTCATGTAAGGTTTTGAGATTCACAGACTGGCAAAACACTTGTCCTTGCTTATGCAGTCTGGCTTTTATGTAACTCATTATTTTTGCTCAAATGTTGCAGATAGTCGGTTTCCTCTAGCAACAGCCACCAGATGTTTCACTGAACAAGATTTAATTCTTTAAAATTGACCTGTGAGAAATGTGTGAAGGCGAGCAGGGAGGCGGAACAATTGTATGCCAGTGTGATTTCCATTTCCTTGCTAAAATCCCACTGCAAGCCTTGCAGTTTGATTCCAGCAACAAGGCATCCTGATTTTTGTGGTATACTACAAGGCCTTGTCTGTGGTTTTTAGTGTTTCCATAAATGTGATGCTGGGAGCCGTGGGATGGGATCAAGCTGTCTTACAGCTGTTAGTTACTTGGGCAATTAGCACTATATGGATTAATTCTATTTGGTGGATATGCCACCGTGGGAATCCTGCTGTCTGTAGGTCTTCTGTGATCAACCATGTGCTTTGCTAGACTATTTCCTATTTCTCTTTTTCATATTTCCGTGGGAAACCAACTCCTACTTCAGTTTTCCAATGGGGGGAAGAGAGTGACCCAGTGGGGTGAGTGGTCCTGGTGGTCACTGCAAGAAGTTCCCAGCAGCTCTTGTCTCTGAAACATCCCCATTCTAGGGGTTTGTCCTGTCCATCCAGGACCACTTCGTGTGGGAGAAGATTGCACAGGGATTCTTTGCTGGGGGTGAATTATTTGCAACCTGGATTTTTGGGTCTGTTTTTTTCTAATCCAGGTCTGCAAGGACTACATAAATCAAGGCAGAGCTGTGCCATTTCCCTTCCCCACAAGGATATTTTGCTCCCATTTTGCCACTTCTTGTGCAGTTTGGACATGGAGGTGTGCCCTGACAGATGATCTTCAAGAGGAAATTTACTGGTCTGTGACTGGGGGTACTGGTGATAGCTCTGTACCTGACAAGTAAGGATTGGGTAGAGAAGTTGAGCTCTGCAGATATTTTCAAGATTTTGGGGATGAAAGTGTCTGCTGGTTTAGGCTAAAGGTGCTTCTGCTGGAATAAGATTATCCAGTGGAAATGCTTCAGGACACAGTGTGGATGCTCCAGTCTTCAAAATTACAGATTTTGGTACATGTTGGACTTTGTTCTGGTGATTTTCAAGAAGTTCTAGGTGTCTGCCACAAAATTTTGGTACCACTTAAGCCAGAGGTAACTTGAATGTCCTTGCAGTAAGATGTGTGACTGATACTTGAAGTAGCATCCTGAACTGGCATTCCATTGTGCTGCTTTTCCAGTTTTGAAATTCAGCATCTCCTGCCCTGTTTTCTCCTGATGGGAGGGTGGAGGGAGGCAGTGCTACATCCCAGTGTTCCAGAAACCTGTGAGGGTGGAAGATGTGGCTGCAGTTTGAGGGAAAGCTGTTGCTGCTTAGCACAACCAGTGTGTTAAGCATAACACAAATGAGAGCCTTTATGTTCTGGTGTTGTCACACAGAGCAACTGTAAAATTACCAAAGGACAGGGGAAGCAGAACTCCTGCAGTTCGTGTGTTTATTGTGGGGTGTCAGAAGAATCATAAATGTCCAGATGCCCCCAAGTTCCTTCTCTGTCCAGTTAATCCAGCAACAGTTTGTGACAACCTGCTCCTGCTGGGAAGGATGGTGTACTCTACCTGTGCCTTTCTTTCTGCTGGTTCTGAGGCTTCTTTTGACCTCTCAGTAGGATGGTGAGACCTTGGCACAGGTTGCCCAGCGAAGTTGTGGCTGCCCCATCTCTGTAAATGCTTGAGGCCAGGTTGGATGGGGCTTGGAGAGACCTGGGATAGTGGAAGGTGTCCCTGCCCATGGCACAGGGATGGAGCTGGGTGAGCTTTAAAGTTCCTTCCAACCCAGTTCAGTCTGGGATTCAGCTGGGAGCCAGCCCTGCAGTTCTGGAGTCGACTCACTGAGAGGTCAAACAAGTGCCAGAGCTGGTGAAAAGGAGAGACTTGAGGGTGTTTGATGCATGGAGGACCAGGAAGGTGCCTTTTGGGGTAACTGGATGTTGACTGGGGTACACATCTGACAAGTGTGTACCAAGCATGCCTGTTCCGTAACCTGGGAGCTGTTCAGCTCTTCAGTCAGAATTATCTCGTCCCAGAATTACAGAATGATTTAGGTTGGAAAAGACCTTTAAGATCAAGTCCAACTTTTGACCAATCACCACATTTTGAAGTAGAACAGAACACTAAGTCCTGCCATCGCTCTGGTTTTTATCTGGGAAGGTTTCCTTGCTTTAATAAAAACTCATTTTTATCTGGGAAGGTTTCCTTGCTGCTCACTTCTTTTGGGTCATGAGTCTGGAGGTGTAAACACTTAATTGTTTCGATTCTAAGGATCTGGAGCTTTTTCTCATCACCTCAACCCCTCTTTCTGAGCTTCAGCACTTGCAGATGATTGAGAGTGAAACACTTCCCTGTGTGTCTGAAAGACTAAGATCAAATCTAGAAGGGACCTGTCATAGAGGGTGGCATCCCTGCCAATGGTGGAGGTTTGGAACAGGATAAGCTTTAAGGGCCCTTCTCACCCAAACCATTCCATGATTCCACGAGTATGTGGATTGCTGGAGCTTTGACATATGGAGCTTTGACTCACACCCAAACTCTGTGGTTGTGCTGTTGTAAACAGAGCCAAGAAGGCAGGTTTTGAGCTGTGCTGGAGGCTTGGTCTCTCTGATTGCTTTCCTGGGGGAAAAATCCCACTACCAGGACAACTAAAGCTTGCTTGCTAAGTTTTGTACCCGATCACTGCCTAGATGAGGCATAAGCTGCTTTTTGTATATGTATGTGAATTGGGAAAATTGTCATACAGTACCACTGACCTTTCCTTAGAACAAACAAATCTCACTGCTAACATGCACCTATCACAGTAATCCAGGGAATAATCCCTGGAAAAGTCTGTAAAATCATTATAATACTTTCATTTTTCTCAGTATGCAGGTGCGTAAGAGATGTCTGAGGATACTTTGGCATCTTCACCTGTATCTGGTAGTGTGTCAGGGGACACCAGAAGAGCTTGGCTCCTGGAAGTGGCATCTCATGTTTCCTGCAGATGTCCTTTGGTGTGAGTGCTCCCAGGTTGTGCTGTGCAGCATTTGCACGTGTGGCCTGTGGAAGAGGAGAGATCAGCTGCAGACAGGGGCTGTCCAGCCTCCTTCCTGGCCAGCTGGCAGGTGATGTGATTTCTACAGGCAAATACATGCTTGTAATCTTCTCTTCCTCAAGCAGCAGCAGAGGTTTGCAGGGCTGTAAATCACTTCAGAAAGTGCAGGTAATGAAGCCAGGTCCCTTGGGGACATCAGACTGGTACTTTATAGATGTGCTTGAGCAATGATCCATTGCAAACAAGGTGTTGATTATGTTTAGATAGGTTGTTCCCTTTTCCATGTGTAGCTTCACCTTGTCCTGAGATTCAGCCTGGGAGGGATGATGGCTAGACCAGCGTGGTTGAGAGTTTGTTTTCCATTTAATTTTGCTTTCAGGTGCTGGGAGGTCTAATTTTTAACATTTCCTGTTTCCTTCTCACCTGAACTTTCTTCTCCAGGTGAATGAGAATCAAATCTGGGCAGTTTCTGTGACAAAACAGCATTCTTCCAGTTGTTGTTGTCTTGCCTATCAATGGAAATGGAAAATGGTTTAAAAAGACCCTTCCAATGCAGATGTCTAAGTAGGCCACAGTGAAATTGTATCAAGTTTTGCTTTTTGTGGGATGCCATCTTTGGGGACGTGGAGCTGCTTCTGTGAACAGGGATGGTGGTTGACCTCAACTGAGCTCTGAGAAAGTCACAGGTTCAAGAAGGGATGGGCTACCTGGCATGGCCCAAGCTGTAGGGCACTGTTCCAGGAGGCTGCACAGATTCACCCAGAGCAGGGTAAGTTCAGTCAGGTGGGAAAACCAGTCCAGCACTGTTGCATTGATGATATTACAGGTTCTGAGACAGTCTCTAAGTCCTTCACTCCATCACAGAGCATCACTGTGCTCTTCCCGTGCTCCCAGGGGCTTGGCTGGCTGGTGCTTGTCCGTCACACCTGCCCTGCCATGGCATCAGTTTCTCACAAATAATCTGAAATGCCCTTGTGCCACCTGCCTGTTTTCATGATCTGACTGAGAGGACTCAGCTAGAAATAGCTTGAATTTTCTTACGCATGTGGTGATTTCAAAAGGTATTTTGTGGCTGAGTACAGAGCCATTTTTGGATTTCAAACCACAAAAAACAATGTTTGAAAAAGTGCCTGGAGTACTGGGCTGTTGTCTAGAGATGCAATCCAGAGGTGCCTTCTTTCCTTGTGGAAGAACTGCCTTGTAGGCAGAAGAATTTGGCTTGTTTTTCCAGCTTTCTCAAGGTCATGTTGTTGGCATGGGAGGGGAACAGGTGCTGTAATGGAGTAATTACTCTTGGAAATACAGTTTAAGATAGCACCTAAAGGGGAGCTGTGGTTGAGGGAGGCAGGGGTCCAGCAAAGGATCCTTAGAGCTCAGCCTGTATTTAAATGAAGATTTGGTGGTGGGGAAGGATTTAGGTGGGAGGTTTGTGCCTCTCAGAGGGCAAAGAGGCTCAGTAGCAGACTTCTCCCATTATTTGGAGGCAAGTCCTGCCTGGGACAACCCTCCATGTCTTGTTTTAGATGATGGTGTTAAAACTAATAAGGTGGAAAAAGGTGGTGTGTCTCTGCTCGGTGAGGTTGCTGCTTGTGAAATAAGTGCTGAAGTTCAGTACAAAAACTGTGCCAGCTGTGATCAGTCCAGGGCCATGCAGTGCAGGATATAAAGGAATGTTATCATCAGGATGTGCTTCCCTTGGCTATGGATTTCTGTGAGTACCTGTGTGGTATCTCTGCTTTGTTTTAAAAGATAAACTTAACTCTGAAGTCCAGATGAGTGTGAGAGGTAGAGTAAACAGCTTTCTCCTCCAGCTCCAGAGACTTCCTCTGATCATCACTCCTTGTTCAGTTTTCTTGCAGGGCATTGGCTTCAGTTTCTCCCATTGCTAATACAGGGAGTCTATAAGGTGTTTTCTGATTTCTCTGCACCAAACTGTTGCCATATCACAGTTTTGGTTCTTGAGGAACCTTTAGGCTTCTCTCTGCAGTGTCACTAGTTTTTAAGTCATTCTAGGATGGGAAATACAGTTTCATGGAGCTGCACATGCTTCTTAGAGCTTCTGCTGCTGGAGTAAGTGAATTCAAGGATGTCTTAGGAAATGCGGTTTCAGTTTTTGGATGATCCAGTATCTAATAAGGCCCAAGTTCTGAAGCTTTTTCTGGGGACAGGGATGAGCAACCCCACTCCCATGTGGATTCCTTTGTGTTATGCTGCACAGCTGAGCTGGTACTTAATTCTTTTCCTCACTGAGGGAATATGTGTGGATAGGTCTCCTATGACTTTATCATAATGGTGGAGGAATTCAGGGTCTTTGAATTCTTTGTTAAGTGAGGTTGATGCCAAATTTATGTTGAGGTCAACAGGCTGGTGAGAAGAGATGGCATACAGAGGGACCTGGAGAGGTGGGACTGTGGGAAACTCATGGAGCTCAACAAGGCCAAGTGCAGTGTCCTGCCCCTGGGCCAGGGCATCCCAAGCACAAACACAGGCTGGGTGGAAAAGGGATTGAGCACAGCCCTGGCAGCCCCAAAACCCCAGTGCCCTGGGTGATTCCCCAGCTTGGGCAGCAGGGCAGGGGGGGATTCTGTCCCTCTGCCCTGCTCAGGTGAGACCCCACCTGCAGAGCTGCCTCCAGCTCTGGGATCCCAGGAAAGAAAGGACATGGAGCTGCTGGAAAGGGTCCAGAGGAGGCCATGGAGATGCTCTGAGGGCTGGAGCCCCTCTGCTCTGGAGCCAGGCTGGGAGAGCTGGGGGAGCTCAGGGAGGAGAGGAGAAGGCTCCAGGGAGAGCTCAGAGCCCCTGCCAGTGCCTGAAGGGGCTCCAGGAGAGCTGGAGAGGGACTGGGGACAAGGGATGGAGGGACAGGACCATGGCTTCCCACTGCCAGAGGGCAGGGTTAGATTTGATACTGGGAAGAAATTCTTCTCTCTGAGGATGGGGAGACCATGGCACAGGGTGCCCAGAGCAGCTGTGGCTGCCCCATCCCTGGAAGTGTCCAAGGCCAGGCTGGACAGGGCTTGAAGCAACCTGGGCTAGTG
The DNA here is from genome assembly GCA_013396995.1 of Dicaeum eximium. NCBI lineage: Eukaryota > Metazoa > Chordata > Aves > Passeriformes > Dicaeidae > Dicaeum > Dicaeum eximium. Next base: position 34,327 of record VWZP01003640.1, read on the forward strand.
GGAAGTGTCCCTGCCTGTGGCAGGGGGTGAAACAAGCTGAGCTTCCAACCCAAAGCAGTCCATAAACACAGGAAAGGGTTAGAAACTTCTGAAACAGGGGTGTCAACATATAAGTCTAATGCCTTGAGGAATGCAGCAAAATCCTTCTTTTTGTTAACCACAAGCCTTCACTCTTGTCCATACTAGGGGATATTTATAGTTCTACTGGTGTGTGCCTTGTCTTTCCTTCTTAATGGATTGCTGGACCACAAGTGGGTGGAAGATTTGTTTGTTTTGGCACAATATTCCCTTTACATAGGCACGTCTGGAGTTTAGAGCAAACGGAGCCAGGCCATGAACTGTGCAAAGTCCTTACCATGAGGGAAAGGAGAGAAGCAGGAAGAGTTGTCATGTAAAATTACCTCTCTGAAAGGGAACCATCCCTTCAGTTTATCTCCCTGCTGGTTTACAAGCTGCTTCCTTGAGCTGACGTTGTTCCATCGGATGCCCCGTGAGCTTGAGCTGCCTGTTCCTGCCACTTGCCCTTCCTGGATGTGCTGTGGGTTGATAATCCAGTATCCCTCCTTTAGGGCATTGAGCAGCTCCAGTGGTAATGCTCTTCTGGCACAGATTGTAATGGATGTAACCAAAACAGCAAGGTGACCTCAGAAAGGCAGCTCAGGTGTTCACTCACTGTTGAAGCGCCTTTGATTCACCTGTCAGATAAGCACCACGTGGTGACACAGTGCTGAGATGCACATAAAGGGTTATCAGTGGCAGTGGCAGAAGCTGACATGAATTAAATCCACTGCCATGACCTTAACAGAGCAGCATTTCCAAATATTTGGCTTAATAATGGAAATAAATGTGGTGTGGAAGCTGGATATGGCTTTGGAGTTACTGCTTGTGACTTGAAAAATCATAGCTTATGGAATATCCTGAGTTGGAAGGGACCCACAGGGATCATCAAGTCTAGGACCTGGCCCTGCACAGGACACCCCAATAATGCCATGTCCCTGAGAGCATTGTCCAAACACTCCCTGAGCTGTGGTAGCCTTGGGGCCAAGACCATTCCCTCAGGAGCCTGACCACCTTCTGAGGGAAGAGTTTTTTCCTAATATCCAACTTAACCCACCCCTACCACAGCTCTTTTCTCACTGTGCAGGGATTTGGGTGATTGCAATGTCCTTGTAGGCATTAACACTCTCTTGGGCACATTGTCCATCACCCACTGCAAAGGCAGGTGATGTCTGACCACCCCTGTTTGCCAGCCTGTGTTCAAAAGAGCCAGGAAGGGAATGTCTTAACCAGGCTGTTCCTTCACTAATTTAAATTTGTCCCTTTACTGCGAGCTTGAGGGAGGAAATTTGATGACCTTGGTGATGCCCATGTGAGAGCTGGATGGGGTATTGGCAGAAGATGTCTCTGGAACTTCTCCAGACTGTCACTGTGAGAAACCAGAGTGTGTTTGTCGCCATCTCTGGTGCACATGCCACACAGACGTGTTCCGGTGTGTAGGATGGCTTTACAGAAATGCCAGTGCAGAGACTCCATCTCTACTGATGCTGCTCCCCCTGGAGCACATGGACCTCATCTTGGCATCATTTTACAAAGATGCTGCACCTGTGAAAGCATAGGTAGAAAAATGACAGGTGTGGGATGGTGCTTCCTAATACACATGGAAGGAGCTAAAATACCCATCCAGTGTGTGCAGACTTTTAAGGAGCTGACTGCTTCAAATTTGAGGAAGAAAAAACCCAAAAAACCAACCACCAGCACAAACCTTCAAGTATTACGATTTTTTAAAAGCCATGTGGCTGCTCTTGGAGTGTTGGTGGCTCCTGCTTGGCTTCCCCTTGTGGGCAAGTGCCACAGGCCACTTCCTTGCCAGATTGAGGAGGGAGCTCGGCGCAAACATGTACCTTCTGTGAACAAATGCAACTGTCTGACTGTGTATTTTGGGATTATGGTGCCTAATTGCCCTACTGAGGAAGTGCAGATTTTTATGGAGCTGATGGTGTTTGTGTGGGTGTAGTCACCAGCACAGAATTAGACCAGTAACCAAGACTGGACCTTGCACTGGGGAGGAGGTGGCTCAGCTGCCAGCAAATGGAGTGACCTTTGCTTCATTTAGAAATAAATTTTTTAAAATTATAATAAATGGAAATTTAAAAGGCAAGAGACAGGATCTAAACATCTTCTGGGCTGCCTGCAAGGGGGTTGTGCTTCTCCAGCAGGTATTTTGCTTGGTCTGGATGTAATTCCTAGCACCTTTCAGTGGCAAAGGTAATCCAGATCCTCCTGACAGCTGAACTGCTTCATCAGGACATAGAGTTGGGACATCTGGGAGATTTAGGGAGTCTTGTATCTCAGAGAGGAAGGAAATGATGGCTCTTTATGTGCCATGAGGATGCTGCCCTGTGGAAGAGGTGGGCTTTGGGGTGGGACAGTTTGTTTTGGGGCTGCAGTGTAGACATCATGGAGTTTTTATAATCCTGTATTGGGAAGGGGAGACAAATTGCTGCAGAAGGTTTCAGGCTTTGAGTGTAACAGTGCCTTAAATATCAAAGGCACTTTTTAATCAAAGGCAGTTTTTTAATGGACATTACCTCTCCCAATAAAAACCTTCCTCTCCCAAAACAGAGGCAGCAAGTAATCAGGATGCTGGCAACAGCATTGGGTTGCTTAAGCTGAAGCTCTGTTTTTATTAAGTCCAAATTAGCAGGATTTATTACTTAGGGGTGGTGGTTCTTACCTTTCCAGCTCCCTTGTGCTCTAAGCCTCACAAACAGGTGAATGGTTAGTCACTCCTGTCTGACAGCAATTCACCTCCAAAAAAGCAGCCCATTAAGGCTGGGGCAGATTTCTCTCCCTATGTAGGTCTCAGGTACATAGTTTCCTCTTCAAGACATGGTTTAGTTTCAAACAAAATATGTAGCTGATGTCAGTCAAATTCCTGCCAAATGTCTCATTATATGATGACAGCTTGGTCTGCTCCTCTCTCCATAACTGCTGGAAAAGGCAGGATCTTCACGAAAGGAGAAGGTAAAGTTCAGGCATTAAAAGGAAAAAAACATGTACATTAAATCATGGACTATCAGGTTTTCTTGTGTTTTCCCTTAATACACTCCATCTCTCTCCTGTTGACATCACCATTACTGTGTTTTTAAGAAATGCTGCTGTTCCAGCTCTTACATCATCATGTTTCCAGTTTATTACCCAGCTCTTACAAGGAGTTTTTAGTGATGAGCAGCCTTGAATGAAATCTATTGGACACTGTCAAGAGTCTGTGGGGTGGAGTGACACAGACTTGGCAGAGTTCCCTTCCCCATTTGCTTTGGGGCATTTGGGCTTTGCCTGCCAGGCCAGGTCTTAAAGTTCTGCTGCGCAGAACTTTAGAGTGTACTTGAATGTGTAGTGTGAGTGTAATGAATGTACTTGAATGTGTTCTGCACAGAACTCAGAGTGTACTTGAGACTTCTAACCACTCCAGTGTCCTTGGGCATGTTCCCTTCTAATATTTTCATCCTCTCTTTGTATGAGGCTGTGTGGTGGTGAAGAACAGCTGCTTGAGTTACTGTGGGGTCATACTTGGAATCACAGAAGGACATGGATGCACAGTCTCTTACAGCCACACGAGCTTTGGCTGGTGGCTGCTGTTCATCCCTGCAGGACACACCTGAGCCAGGCTGAACCATGCCCAATTTTGGTGTGTTTGGCACTCTGTGACTAAATCATCTCACTAAATTAGATACTTGCTTGAAAATCCCTTTTTGAAGCCACCTACTTCTGGTGCACCCTCATAACTTCATTCCTGTTGCATGGAAGTGGAATTTTCTCCAAGGCTTTGCTGCTCTGTGGTGGACACTTGGACATTGAGAGGGCCCTTACACCGTGTTTTAGAGCTCAGTGCTGTGAGAGTCCAGATGTTTTCCTGTCTCCTGAGCCATCAGGTACAAACACTGAGTACCAGGAGGCTGATCCTGAATCTAAGCAGTGGTGTCCAAAGATCATTTTAGGAGCTGATATGAGACGTGGCAGAAGTTCGGTGTCATTTTGAGCTGAGGCAACAAAGAAACAGTTCTGCTGGTTTGTCCTCAGCTTTTGGAAGTGCTCTAGGTATTGGTGGGACAGAGAGGAGACAACCTGTTCCCATCAAGTAACCACAAGCCAAGCCTGGGGACCTGGAGCTTTCTTAAGTTGGAATACAAAGACCCTGCATCTGAACCCCACCTCACTGCTCTTCTGTTATGACACTTTTTATGGATACTGGATGGCACTCGACAGGAATGTGTCCTTCCATAGGGGAAACACAAACCTGTTGGATGCTGGATTCACCTTCGGACAGGGCCAAAAGGCTCTCAGCATTTCAGGGCTCCCTATTATCCCAAGCTGGGTTCCATTAGCGCATCTTCTACCCACCCTTGCCATTCAAGGTGTCTTCAGTTTTCTTTGACCCATCTCTTCAACTTCACAAGGACTTTTCTGGTGAGAGGTTTTCCCCACCCCACATACACTGTGAAAGCTGCCTCAGCTCTAAACTTGATATTTGCGTTCCTTTCTGAAGCAGAAGAAAGCACTTCATGGTTTGGAGACTGTTGAGGTTTTTGGGGGTGGGGGGAGGTTGTGTTTGGCTGCCAAGTTCACCAGTTTTTTCAAGCTGTCTGAGCCTGCCCGCAATTTATCCTCTGTGCTGCTTTTCCTTGCCAGACAGAGCGCAGATAAAACAGTCGTAGATGATTGAGGTGCATCTGTGTTAAATTAGGCTATAAATCTGTAAAAGTGATGTTGCTGCCAGTGATCCAAGGCTGCTCCAGAGCCTAAGCTCCCATGGTGGTCTTGTCGAGGGCTTTGATACCATTAACTGCAAACTACATCCATCAACCACCATGGATGCACCTGAATCCATGTGCTGTGGATTATTCCTTGATGATAAATGCACATAGTTGTCTAGAAGTCATCTTTGCACTTTTCTTCTTCAAATCCATTGCCTGGAAGGAAGGGGATGGTATAGGGACATATGCACCTCTCTTTTTGCTGTTCAACAACCTGGTATTTTAACAGGAAAAATAAACCTACAGGTTTATGATGCCTGTATATCAGAGAAGAGAACTCCTGCAGGGTCTGTTGTAGAGCTTTTGCTGCTGGCAGGTTTTTCCTCATTTCCTCTGTAGCATTCCCATAAATACATATTTCTGCTGAAACCTGATCTTATGTGGCCTTACACAGCCTGTTTTGCAAGCAGAGATGGTATCCTGACCACCAGGCTCTTCAAGAAGCTATTCAGAGATTGGACTTGATGATCATGGGGGTCTCTTCTGACCTTAGTGATTCTAAGCACTGGATGGTAAAGCTGGGGTGACATTGCTGTACTGTCAGGAGGTAGATCCTAGAAGTGCTGTCGGTGTGAGAGTCCCCTCCAGGCAGGGATAGCAGGATGCAGGACTCCCAGGATGCAGGGAATGCAGCCCTGGGGCTGCTGGGGTGTATGGACTGAGCACCTGCACGGGTCACAGGGATGTGCTGCTCATAGCCAGGTATTGGCACTCAGATGGGAATCTACAGAGGGATGTGAGTCTGACCTCTGCTCAAGCCTCAGAAGATAGAGGTGCACTGATCTGGCAGTTGCACTTCAGCTTTTTCTCTGCCCAGCCTAAAAAAAATCCCAAAAATATGTAGAGCTCAGGTTTCATGAGGGGATTTTTCTTTTTTTTCCAGCATTTAGCTGTTCCAGCATAACCTACCTCTTCACAGACAGCACTAACCCTCCTCTTCTGACAGATTATGGTCTCTAGTCCTTTTTACATCTATAGGAATGTGCATCCCTAGCTGCTGGCACACGTTTGGCTGGGACTCAGTTGGGGGAGAGAAGTCGATGAATTGATCTCACATCACACAAACCACTTCCCTGGAAAATGCTCTATGCTTTGTTTTGACTCTGCTTTGTTTTGACTCTGCTTATGTGGAAGAACTAAATTTCCAACTAAATTAGTTTTTCCCTTCTAAACATTCCTGGCTTTTGTGCTGAGCTTCCGTGGACCGGATTGGGAGCAAAGTTCAGGAATTAACTTAGAGAATGGGTTGCTTGGATCACTCTCAGTGAAACAATCAACTGAGATCACTTGGAAAAGTAACTTGCCAATGTATTTAGTTGGGGATTATACAATTAATGTGTTTTAGCGTGCTCACAAGGTCTTCAAGGAAAAGAGCTCTTGGAAGTTCACTTCACTCGGATGGAAAAAGGCATGAGCTCGTTTGGGTTCGTCCCTGCTTGTAAAAACTGTAATTGGAGGATGCAAACTTGGCAGTCCTGGGCATTCATGAGTAATGAATGAGTGTAGTGATCTGCAGTTGTCCATCCTTCTCCCTTCCCAGCAATATAGACTTAAATATCGTTTATGTGCCTCCTTATTTTCCGCCTGAACACTGAACAAAGCTAACTGCACAAGCCTAAGATTAAATTGTTGGGTCAAATGATTCAACAGAAGTAATTAATAACGTTTAAAAGGCATCTGCAGCCTTCAAGGTTGGGAAGAATCTCCCAAGTGAGGGGCATCTGACATGATGTGCACCTGCTTGCTGTAGTTGGCAGCCAGCTCTGTCACTGCTGTTCCCAGCTGTAAACTGCAACAGAGAATTTTGACCTACTTTTTCAGTTTTTCTGTTGTTTTGCACAACATTGAGGACACTGAAACCAGGTCAGCGTAGTGCTGGTTGGAGAAGCACAGATAAATGCTGATCTCTCTGTAGAGGTGCTGCTGGGGTACAGTGGGGGAGTTGGAATACATCCAGTGGAGGATGTTCAAAGTAGCCAGAGAGCTCTTGAGTGGGAGACAAAAAGGAAAAAAAAAAAGATATTTCTCATGTCTGAGTGGGGAAAGTATTTGGCCTTCCATCTTCCCTTCCCTGGCTTGGGTAATAGCCAAGCACCAGAGCAGGGCCCTCTTCCAAGTAACACTAAGAGTGTGGATCTGCTGGAGGGCAGGAAGGCTCTGCAGAGGGATCTGGCCAGGCTGGATCCATGGGACAAGGCCAGCAGTGTGAGGGTCAAATAGGGCCAAATGCCAGGTCCAGCACTTAAGCCACAACAACTCTGTGGGACACTCCAGGCATGGAGTTGGTGTGTGGGAGGCTGCCTGGTGGGAAAGGACCTGTAATGGTCAGCATGAGCCCAGGTGTTCTCAAGTGGCCAAAAATCCAGCAGTGTTCTGGCTTGTGTCAGCAATCGTGTGACCAGCAGGACCAGGGTAAGGACTGACCACCTGTACTGGGCACTGCTGAGGTCACACCTGGAATCCTGGGGTCAGTTTGGGACCTCTCACAGCAAGAAAGACGTTGGGGGGCTGAAGGGTGTCCAGGGAAGGGAACTGAGCTGGGGAAGGGTCTGGAGCACCAGGAGCAGCTGAAGGAGCTGGGGAGGCTCAACCTGGAGAAAAGGAGGCTCATGGGGGGAGGACCTGGCTGTGCACAACAGCCTCAAGCTGTGCCTGGGCCAGGGGAGGGGGTCGGGTCAGGCTCTAATCCAAGGGAGCAAACAACAGGACAAGAGGAAACAGCCTCAAGCTGTGCCTGGTGAGGGTTAGTTTGGATATTGGGGAACAGTTATTCATAGAAAGGGTTGTCAAAGATTGGAGCAGGCTGCCCAGGGCACCTTGCCTGGAAGCGTTCAAAAGATTGCGGATGTGGCACTTGGGGACATGGTTAAGTGGTGGCCTTGGCAGTGCTTGGTTAATGGGTGGACTTGATGACCTCAGGGAACCTTTCCAACCTTACAGATTCTGTGATTCTAATACAGGATATTTGGCAATCTGTTCATTTGTCTCCTCAGGAGCAGGGCAAATCTCAAAACTCTTCTCATTATTAGAACAGTGACTTTGCCAGGAGTAAGTAATGGGATGGCTGCAGAAGAAAATTTTGTTGTGGCCAGTTGGAAGGACAGAAGCAGGATAAGAAATGTAATGTCAATGAAAGCAGGGAGATAAAGGCAGTGAGGTGAGAAGGCTTTAAGGGATGTGAAGCCTGTGGAGGTGTGTGTCCATGCAGAACAGAGCAGAGCTGGGAGCAAAGGCTTTACTAATTGCACTTTAATAAAGGTAGAACACTGACACCTTGACATCTGTTAATGCACACAGTGAGGCAGAGCATACAAAGCCAGCTTGCTCCTCTAACCTTAGGGGTGTAAGCTCATAAAACGAGTTGGTAGGTGCTAAAAATGTGAGCGAACACATTGTGTATGTCCTGGTTTCAAAACATTTCTCCTGACCTGCAGCTTGGCTGCTCTCCCTTTTCCAGAGGGTGAGTGCTTTGTCCCAGTCTGTGGCCAAGCCAGTGAAGTTTTCTGCTGCTGAAGGCTCTACTTTTTACACAGTGTGAGGGTGGAAGCTGGTGAGCTCATATCTGTGTGTTTATAACATGTCAGTTGAGAGCCCTGGAGGATTTTCTAGTCTTTGAAGTCATGTGGGAAGTAGCAGATCTTGTCTGGAAAATGCTCTCCACATCAGGAGACTTACCAGACATATTTACACAGGCACGTGGGGTGGGTGTTGGAAAACCCAGTGGGAAGGCATGTCCTAAAGCAATGATCTTGGAGCTGCTTTGAGGAGTTGTGGTCCTGTGTCTGTAGAGAGCAGGGTGAGTTCACCCATCCCAACACAAAATGGGGCTCTGTTGGACATCTCAAAAGATTCCAAAAGAAATGATGGGGCTGAATTCTTGCTTTTTAGGGTGTTGCTTCATCCGCCAAGCATTTACATGTTTCATTCTGCCATGTAGGGACTCCTTCAGGGATGAAAACTACACACAGACCTGGACCAGGTCTACTTGCTTCCATTTGAAGAAGGGGATGTTCATTGACTATTTCAGTTTGGACAAATTTCTGAAATTGTGTCACAAACCAAGACTTTGACAAAACTTGTTCGTGTCATGGAAGGATCTTCTCCACAGTAACTCAAGGAGGTCAAAGAAGTTTTGAGTTCAAGGGAAGTGAGCTTTTCCTTTGAAAAGGGAGAACAAGAATGGCTTTGGCTTCTTTACACCAACCTCTCATTTATGATGTCCTTTCCTGTGTCTGAAGGGCTCCCCTGAAAAATTGTGTGGCTGTTAGCAGTGTCTCTGTGCCATTTGTTAAAACTCCTTTACACTGGATTGTGGATATCAACACAAACAGCAGCTGCCCTCCAGACCTGCCTGGAATTGTTCTAGTCCAGGTTGGACCAGGCTTGGAGCAACATGGTCTAGTGGAAGGTGTCCCTGCCCATGGCAGGGGGTGGAACAAGATGAGCTTTAAGGTCCCTTCCAACCTAAACAATTCCATGATTTAAGACCACCTGGAAGCTGGTTCCTGGCTGTATTGCTGTGGGTTTATCAGTGGAGCAGAGGTTGTGACATAGATTTGGGTCTAAATGTTTGGAAACGTGTAGGATACAGTGCTTTTTTTTTTTTTTTTACTTAGCTAACTGTGCTACAAGTAATTTCCTTTCAAGCCTGTGTCTTTCATTAAATAACTGTTCCTGTGTCTCCAACTGTATTGTAGTGAAATCAATCCTGGAATTGGGCTGATTCACCATTAGGGAAATATCTTTGTGCAGCTCTGTTCAAATGGAAGTAACTTTGAGGAGCAATCTTGCTGAGTGGGTGGAAAGGTAGGAAGGGATCATTATAAAAAAGTTTGAATCATGGCAGGAAGTCATCCTGGTCTGAGCAGCCTTTAAATATTAATGTGACTGACAGTCTGGTCTTCATTCTTCTGCCGCTTCCCCTCCAAAGTCGAGTGCTCTGCTGGTCCTCAAAGGCCATATTTGGTGCCATATTTACTGCTAATGCTTTTAGTAGGTGGTAATGATGGTGTAAGATCTTTGTGTGATCCCTTGTGCCAGCAGCTGGCTCTGCTCCTCGGCTTGGCCGTGATAAAGAGCTTCTCAGAGGTGTGGTTCACTTATCTATTGCTGCTCTGAATTCCTGTTTGCAGGAGGCTTTCAGCTGAGAGAGGATGGTTAGTGTTTGCAGACTGTCAGGCATGACCTTTCCATCCTTCTCCCCAGGGAGACCTGATCCAGATGGGGAGCGGGGGCAGGAAGGAGAGCAGGAGCTCAAAACCGTTAACATCTTACTTTGTGAGCCAGAGGATGTGTGGTGGGACTTGTGCCTAATTTGCCTGAGGATAATGGGGTTACTTGTCCCATCTGAGATGTGCTGAGCAAGGTATGAACTGGGCAGGGTTTGTGCTCTTGCTGGAGATTTATTTCTGTTTCCATTTCTGAGGTTGTAGGTAGTTCTGGGTCATAAATTATTCAGTCTTGATTAAAATAATGACTTCGGTCTCCAGGGGGAAAAGATTCTTCTCTGGCTTTGGTGTGTTTGAGTGTGTTTTCCAAAGTGTTACTTTTTTTTTTACTCATAGAATTCCTGTGTCCTGCTCATCTTTCCAATCCTAGGAACAGTTCAGCATCATGGAATCATTTAGATGGGAAAAGCCCTGTGAGATCTGAGTCCAACCATTCTCCCAGCACTGCCAAGCCCATCACTAAACCATGTCCCCAAGTGCCAGACCCACATGTTGGATTACATGGAAGAAGATAGCTTTAACTGGAAATAAAACATTTGGCTGGAATGTTGTGTGTCTACTTCTCTTGCTATAGCAGAGATAGACCAAATAGACAGATAGACCAAAACTTCCCATGCTTCAGGGTTTTTTTCCAAAATTGTATCAGGAAGACCTGTGTGAATAAATCCACCTAGTACTAGAAGTCATTCTCATGTTTGGTTTCAGCTCAGCAGTAAAACTCCGTAGTTTCACTGGTGGTTCTTTTTCATGTTGTTTGTTTTGAAGCCAGTCTCTCCTCCCAGGGCAGCCTGGGGTGGGGTCCAGTCAAAGTGATTTTCTGATATCTGATAGAGCCTCATCACTGCTCCTGCTGACTGGTTTCACAGGGCAAATACAACTCTGCTGTGTCTGTGCCAAGCATAGCAGCTGAGAGTATGTGGGGATGTCTGTGATGAAAAACCAGTTCAGCCAGTTCACTGGTAACGGATGCTTCCTGCTTATCCATATTCAGTTCTGAGTATTAAACCTGGAATTAATTTGAGGGACAAGTAAAGCTTGGTAATGCTAAATAATTTCCTGTACATGAACGTCTCCAGCTCTTTTGTCAATGCCAGAGGTGTTGAATTGCAAATGGTGTTTCACACATTGCTTGGGAGCACATTGGGAGCTTGTCACTTTGGTTTATGGCCAAACTGGTGGTGTGGCTGGGACATGGAGGTTCTCAGGTGACCTGGTGATTGCCAGACCTCCTGGATATCCTGCAGACATGCTGTGTGACATTTCCTACAGGGATCCACAACTGTCCCAAGAATCATCATTGAATGGGTTAATGGCTGGACTCTACCATCTTGGAGGTCTTTTCCAACCTTATTGATTTCATGGCAAAATGAAGAGAAGGAAGTCTTGCTAAGCCTTCTACAGAGGTATTGTTGCAGAACTGAGCCAGTAACTTCTGAGCCCTCCTGTACATGGTTGTGTTTCTGGGTGTCCTTCCATGGGACTCTTGGTTGGGTGGTCTCATTGAGCACTTGTGTGATTGCTTTGGAGGCACTGGAAGTAGGACACAAACCTTGTTGGTAAAATTATACAGGAACTGTTCTATTCACATCTGGAAGATCTGAATGCAGCAGTGTTCCTGCAGGGCTACAATCCTACAGGATATGGGGGGTGGTTCCAGGTGTGTTTATTCTAATTCTTGCTTGAGAACTGCACCCCAGGAGTGTCTGATATCATCTTCTGATGCAGCACGGCGCAGACAAGACATCCTGCAACCTTTCCCTTAATCATGCTGATTTCTTGGGAAGTGAGGGGAAGCTCAACCACTACACTGGCACCTCTGGACTGTCCTTGTGGGGCAGGACCTCCTGGATCCTTGCAGCTCCTGCCAGTCTCCTTTGGTCTTGTTCCTGAGCCCAGAAGAACCATTTGGCCTGCAAGGGTTGAGAAGCATCTATGTGTTGTCCCCTTTAGACTGAGTTATCAGCTTTTTAAAAATAATTAATTGTGCTTTGGCTCTTCATTTTGGTCATCTCTATAGGACAGCAGTTTGAATTAGCAAACATATCTGAGGTCAGTTTGAAGTTGGACTTGAGTGATCCTTGACGATCCCTTCCAATTTAGGTTATTCAAGATAATCTAGATTGACTTGAAAAGAGGTAGAAGCAAGGAGAATTTTATTTAAGTGCTACAAAAGTTTCTTCTCTTGGCACCTTTCATTGTCCCCTTTGTATTTTTTGTCTAGCTTTTCAGTAGTACTTGATAAATGTGTGAAGTGAGGAAAAACCAAACCTAAACTTCACAGGGGCTTTAAAGGTGGGATGTGGTTTCCTCGCAGTGACTACCTGATGTGCTGGAGTAGTTGGAAAGGCTTTGGTTACTGCATGTGGTGTCAGTCCTGATAACTCCAGTGGAATCGTGGAATTACAGACTGGTTTGGGTTGGAAGGGACCTTAAAGCTGGATCCACCCCCAGCCATGGGCAAGGACACTTTCCACTAGACAGGTTGTTCCAAGCCCCATCCAGCCTGGCCTGAGACACTTCCAAGAATGGGACAAGTAGCAACATGGAAAGGCAGCACATACATTTCTTCATGACATCAGGGCTTTTTATCTGAAAGTTGTTAAGAAAATGATAAAGTTTTCATATAGCTGTTAAATTCCTCAAGGCCAGGAAAGTTCTGGACCTTGGCCCTGTTGAACCTTTCTCACCTGGTATTTTAAAATAATGATTTTTATTTCATGTATCTCTTCTTTTCCCTAGGTAAGAAACCAAAAGCAACCTGCCTTTATTGAATTCTCAAGAACACAGCTGACCCTTTGGTACATTATCAAGATGCATTAGGAAACTGGATCTGGTGCCAAAAGAACTCCATGAGTTTCCATGACTCTTTTGAACTCCAACGCAGATACTTTTGGATATAAATTTCTGTTCTAAGGAGAAGAGTGTGTACTCCAACTCCTTTCTGCCAGCTTGCTGGCAGAGGTATTTCACTAAGATCATGGACCATCCTAATAGGGATAAGGATGAAAGGCAGCGGACAACGAAAGGAATGCCGGGAAGGAGTGGGCACGGTTCTCGGCCAAGCTCGTCGGCGTCTTCTGGCGTTCTTATGGTGGGACCCAACTTCAGAGTGGGCAAGAAGATTGGGTGTGGGAACTTTGGAGAACTCAGACTAGGTAAGAAGCAAGCATTTTAGTGGCCTGCATTATGCAAATTAGCATTTCACCACTGGAATATAAATACATAAAAACTTACCCTGGCTCGAGAAATGCGTGCGCTGTCTTGTTTCCCAAGTGTTGAGCTGCCTTATCTGAAGCTTCTGACTCAGAAGATGTAACTCTTAGGATGATTTTGATTTGCATAAAGTCAAAGGGAATACACTGGAGAGGCCAAAGATGCAAATTTTGAACAATCCCAGCAAATGACAACTGTTCACAGCGCTGAATGTCTTGCCTAAGGTGAAAAAAAAATCTTAACTGGGAATTGCTAAATCTTGCTCTCAATTTTTTGTTTATAAGCTAGAACATCCATTTAAAGGGATAGGTGAGACTCTTTCCCAGCACTCAGACTCAGTTCCATTCCTTCTCTAACCTCAGTGCCCTAATTTCAGCCCCATCACTCTCTCCCTGCTCTGTCTGTGTGTTGGAGTTGCTGGCTAGGAGCAGGATGTGCCAGTGGCCATCTGGCTCCCTCAGCCGGCTGGGCAGCCCACATTTGTTGATGGTCTGTTGATTTCCTAACCACATCTTGCAGCTGGTTGCCCAAAACAGATGGTTCCACTGATGCTCTGTTTGTTTAGGACTAATTAAGAGGCCAATGCAGAGCAGTGCACTGGGCTCTTAAGTCATCCTAAAAACACAATGGTTGTGTTTTAAATGAGGTGAGGGAAGCAGCTGGTGTTGCTTCATGTAACTCAGGGGTCATAACACTACTGATAGTGTCCTTGTAGATTCGTGCTCAGAATCTGTCATCGTAAATGAATCTGTTTGATTTCCCACTCTGAGGTTGGGTTAATGCATCAATACATGTGCTGCTGTTCCATGGTGTGAAGATCAACCAGCTCATTTCTGGTGTGTCTCAGTAAATGGGTAATTCGGTTTCAGCATTGCATCAGAGAAGTTTTATTGATTCATCCAAGCAGAGATGACACTCATAAGGTGGAGAGAAACCAAAGGCAAGGATGGAAACTCCCACCTTCCTGCACCTGAGTATAATTGGCAGCTAAAGATAAATTTGGATCCTTACAGTCACATAACATGAATTGCTCTGTTGGATTCTCAAAGCCCCCCCAACAGCAAACGTCATGATCTCAGGATCCCCAGGGAGATGTTGAATTGCTTTGTAATCCAAGCTCTGCTCTGAGGTTTAGCAGCTGTAGTGGATCCCTCTGGGTATGTGGCTCTTGAGTTTTTATTCAACTGGTGCCCAAAGCACAGAATTACAGACTGGTTTGGGTTGAAAGGCACCTTAAAGCTCATCCCACCCCACCCCTGCCAGGGCAGGGACACCTTCCAGTAGCCCAGGTTGCTTCAAGCCCTGTCCAACCTGGCCTTGGACACTTCCAGGGATGGGGCAGCCACAGCTGCTCTGGCCAACCTGTGCCAGGGCCTCACCACCCTCACAGGGAGCAATTCCTTCCCAATATCCCATCTATCCGTGCCCTCTGGCAGGGGAAGCCATTGCCCCTGCCTGTCCTGTCCGTCCAGGCCCTAGTCCCAAGTCCCTCTCCAGCTCTCCTGGAGCCCCTTCAGGCACTGGCAGGGGCCCCAAAATCTCTCTGGAGCCTTCTCTTTCCCAGGTGAGCACCCCCAGCTCCCCCAGCCTGGCTCCAGAGCAGAGGGGCTCCAGCCCCCAGAGCATCTCCATGGCCTCCTGTGGATCCTCTCCAGCAGCTCCACGTCCTCCCTGTGCTGGGTACCCATGGCTGGAGGCAGCTCTGCAGGTGGGGTCTCACCTGAGTGGGGCAGAGAGGCAGAATCCCCCCCCTCCCCTGCTCCCCACACCGCAGGGAGGCAGCTCCTGTTTCCAGTATTTCTTTTCACATTTCTGAAAATTTTAGTGGTATTCGGTTTGTGACTAATGTACAGTTTCATGGCATGGGCTTTACAGAAGAGATTTCACTTCTGAAAAAGTCAATTTACAGAGAAATTCAGTCTTAAATTGCAACACCTGCTAATTGAGTGTTTCTCTTTTTTTTTTTTTAATTATATATGTATTGTTAATGCTAGTTTACTAAAAATTTAGGCAATAAGCCACACATACTGATAACAACAATTTGCTGTAAGGTTCTTACAGAAGCTGCATTACTCTTTTTTTTTCATTTCTCTTGCTTTTTGCTAGTCACTATCACTTTAAGATTCCTGTTTGCTCAAATAGCAGCTATTTCTCTTGCACAGCCCATGGTAATTATCGCTGGGGGGAAGGAGAAACAGCAGCTGAAATCTGAGCACACAAGTCTCTGATAACAGTTTTGTCCTGCAAAGATGAATGATGTGCCCTCTGCTTTTTGCCTGTTTTTTATGTGGTTTCAGAGCAGTTAAGCACCAATATCACAGGCAGAACAAAGTCATGCACTGATAAGCAAATGGAAAATAGGCTTTTCCAATTCCCTAAGAATTTATCTTTTTTGAGGTGCTGTGTTTTCAGTTTAAGCTGCTGGTGTTTGATTCTTCAGGGAGGAGATGGCACTTACCTAACAAAGCTGTTTGCTGTATATATCCAGCTCACTGCTCAGGGTTGATCTTTCTTCCTGAAAATACTGATCACCCAAGGATATGACTTTTTTGGAGCATGTGGGAGCAGCACAGTTAAGATTCCAGCCCTCAAGGAGCCGAGATAGGAAGGTGAACACAAAACTTAGCATTTGATAGGACAGGGGAAATGGCCACAAGTTGTACCAGTGGAGGGTCAGGCTGGATATTGGGAAAAAATTTCCTGACTGAAAGGTGGATGAGCATTGGAACAGGCTCCTCAGGGGAGCATTGAAGTCACCATCCCTGGAAGTGTTCAGAAAAGGAGGAGATGTACCACTGCACGATGTGGTTTAGTGGGAATGGTGGGACTTGTTGGAATGTTGGCCTTGATGATCTTGAATGTCTTCTACACAATTAATAATTCTGTGATCTGGCCCTGAGTAACACACTGAAAGGGGGTAAAGCAGTGCCTGTTTCTTCAGACAGGCTGCAGAGCAGAGGGTCTACAAGAGCTTTGGTTCCTGAAGTGGCTCAATGTACTAGCAGGAAGAGGCTGTAATTCCAAAATAACAAGTCATGATTTGATTGGAATAATGTTAGATGTGGAGGGCAGGGCAGGAGTAGGTCCTGGGAAGCACTGACAGCACCAGGAGCTGTTAGTTTGAGACCTGCTCTAGCAGGGACAGCAAATCAGGCATGTCCCAAGTCCCCAATGATCTGGTCTCTGCAGATGCATCTCTTTGGAGATGGATCATTTTGGGCTTCTCTGCTCTCTCCAGTCCATCCATACATTCACCACATCTCACTGCCAAGGCCTTGAGAAACCCTCTCGGGGAAGTTTCCCACGTGAATGCTGGTGACGTAACACATCCCTTCTGTGGAATATGTAGTTCATAACTGTCAGTGGAACTGCCCAAAACTGAGGCATGGACTTGCATTGCCTCAACCTGGAAGGCTTTTGCCAGCAGTTGTATCCCCTCACTGTGCTACTTTGGTCGTGCTAAGTGAAGGTGCAGCTGCTGCTCAGGGCTTGTTTCAGTGGGCAAGTCACTGTGTCCTGTAAGCCTTTGCTCTTCCATGCAACCTGTTCTGCCTGGCAGGAGGAGGGAGAGTCAACCATTGCAGCTTGGACAGTGTGACAGCAAAACCAAGGGGAGATCTCTGTCTGGAGCAAGCCAGCAGAGAGATTTTGGGGATTTACTTTCCTAGAGCAGCTGGCAAAGCAAGCATCTTGGGCTGCAGCTTTGGGAAGGGTTTGAAGTTCAGAGGCTGGACCCATTTATGTTCAGAATCTCCCCATAGCACGTGCTCCGAAGGGGATGAACTGGAGGGTGAATTAGTTCATTTACCTTTGGCTGCTGGCCTGACATCCCAGGCTGGTGTGCTGCTAATCCCAGTTACTTAAGTGAGGAGTTCCATTACCAAAAGTATCATCTGCTTAGTCCTCAGCCTCATGAAACAGACCATAATAGACTGGATTATGGCTCCACATACGTGGAGGGTGTTGGCCACGTCCTCCCTTGCCTTGGAACAAGTTTGGAAGAGCACTGTTTTCCCAATGCCATTATCTTATCCTGTACTGGTGGGAGAGCACAAGTGTTGATGGAAGGTCTGTAGGGCATCATTCCCTGGGTGGAGGTGCAGCTCCAAGGCTGTGATGGATGTCATGGGATCCATAAGGAGTGGAGTTCTTATGCCTCCCTCCTTGGAGTTTTATTTTGCTCTTCAAAGCATCCGCCTTCCTCAGGGATTTGGGCTGGAGCTTCTGTGCCTCGGTGTCCTCAAACTGAGTGTCTCCACCATGTCCTTAGCTGATCCCTCAGTGTGGGCAGCAGGGGAGGGGGGGATTCTGTCCCTCTGCCCCACTCAGGTGAGACCCCACCTGCAGAGCTGCCTCTAGCCTGGAGTCCAACAGCAGAAGGATGTGGAGCTGCTGGAAAGGGTCCAGAGGAGGCCATGGAGATGCTCTGAGGGCTGGAGCCCCTCTGCTCTGGAGCCAGGCTGGGGGAGCTGGGGGTGTTCACTTGGAGAGGAGAAGGCTCCAGAGAGATTTTGGGGCCCTTCCACTGCTTAAGGGACTCCAGGAGAGCTGGAGAGGGACTGGGGACAAGGGCCTTGGAGGGACAGGACAGGCAGGGGCAATGTCTTCCCACTGCCAGAGGGCAGGGATAGATGGGATATTGGGAAGAAATACTTTCCCTGTGAGGATGGGGAGACCCTGGCACAGGTTGGCCAGAGCAGCTGTGGCTGTCCCATCCCTGGAAGTGTCCAAGGCCAGGCTGGACGGGGCTTGGAGCAACCTGGGATAGTGGAAGGTGTCCCTGCCCACAGCAAGGGGTGGAATAAGACAGGCTTTAAGGGCCCTTCCAACCCAAACCATTCTGGGATTTGGATGTGAGGAGGGGAAGAGGCAGTTTCAGGGGGCAAGATAAAGCTGGAGCTGCCAATGGGGCTTATTTGCTGGTAGCTAATGCAGAGCAGATAATCCAAGTGTATTTAGATTTCCTCCCCTTAATGTCCTCATGTCTTCTCCCCCCCAGCTGTTGGCTGGAGCCCCAGTCTGTCTCAGAGGGTGGAGGGGTTTATCTGCCTTTCTGTGGATTTGGCCTGGGAGCTCTTTCAATGCTTTCTGGTGTCGGAGTGTTCCTGATGAAACTGCAAAATCTCCTTTCTACCCTCAGTTGCCAGTCTGGGCATAACATTATGTCTTTTCTAAAAGATTGAAAGAAATACATGAAAACCCCCACTGTGTGTCAGGGGTTAATGCTGGGGCTCAGCTTTCAGCTCTGCTGGCAGAAAACACCCCCTCTGAGGATATTTAACCTCACATTTAAATCCCTGTCCTGTGTTAAAGAGCATCACCAGGTACCTAAACAGGTTGGAGCTATGATGTCTTCTGTTCCTGAGGGATGTTAAAACAATCTGAGATGGGTGCAGACTGGGCCTGGGAACACCCAGTCACAGATTTAGAGACCAGAAGTACCTTGAGTGATACAGCAGGGAAAGCATCAAAAGAAGTTAAATGCAGAAAACATGAAGCTGTAACAAAGTAAACTAAATTTCCCCTGATATTTCAGGATTTAAAGATGACTGTGTGTCTTCTCCCATGTTCATGATGTCTTTAATTTTATTGAGTCTCCCTGTGCTGTTGTATCCTGTGCTGAGGAGGACATGGCATGTTTTTTAATCTTTCATGTGGATATGGAAGAGCTGCTCCAGCTCCTGCCTGCTCTGAATGATGTCACTCCGTGTCCTGGGCTTTCTCGAGAGCTGGGCTGTCCAGGCATCAATATCCATTACAGGAATTGGAAAATAAATGAGTAAGAGAGCTGAGCAAAGCTGATGCTACAAATAAGCCCTGATAACTTCCATTGCTCCTGAATTTTGGAGTTGCTCAGTAAAAGCATGACTTGTGCTGTGACACTGATGACAAAGATCAACGTTTCCCTAAATAAATCAACAGGGAGCTTTTGTGGTGGGGGCTTCTTTCCTCCAAGGGGACAGTCAGAGGAGGTCAGCAGGGTGTCAGGATGGTGGGACAGAGGAGGTCCAGGGACTGCCCAAGCACCCTTCTCCGTGGTATCTTTTCCAGGAGAGTTTGCTGTCAGGCATGAGGAGGGGGAGGGATTGCTCAGATTCCCTGGCAGAAGAAGCAGAGCACGTTGAGTGATACGATAACTGGCAGTGTCAGAGCACAGGGAGAGATGCTCCGTGACATGGAGCTGTGCATCACTGCTTCTGATCACTGAGGGCTTGCTTCAAACACCAGACAGGCTCCTGGAGGAAAACTCCCCTCCAGCTGTAGCACACAGGGGTCCCAGCTCTGGTTCAGTGCACTGGGAGCTGGATTTGAGCTCCACTAGTTGTGCTCATCTCATGCTCCTGCCCTTCCTGCTTCCCAGGGTGTGATCAGCCTAGTGAAACTCCCTGCATATCCCAGGATGAAATTGTTCAGTGTCCAGCAGATCCAAGACATTTCCAAAAGCAATGACACTCTCATGAATGTCTCATGACTCTCAAAATGAGTCTTCATTTTTTGTTGCCCAGACTTTTTAGGCATCATGGATAATGAAGCCTAATGTGTCTGGGGTACCTTCTTTAACACGTGCATGGAGCAAAAGTGCTGCCATAAAATAGTTACCTTGTGCTGAGTGGAAAGTCTTATTTGTCTGCCCTGCTAAACTGCTGCAAACTGTTCATTATTTTGATTTTTTTCAGGCTTATGCATTGTTAAAGGCAGGAACTTCGGGGGAATTGGGAAAACAGCCCTTTGGCATCAGTGTCGTTATTTCTCATTGTGCCTCGAGCTGCAAGTTTTGAATATGGAACTAAAAGATTTTTTTCTTCTCCCTTTGCAGGTAAAAATCTCTACACCAATGAATATGTAGCGATCAAACTGGTAAGTAGTAGCTTCAGGTGTCTTTAAAGGACTTGTACTTCATCTTAAAAATTCAGACCAAAAGCAAGTTTTTCAGTTTGGGATCAGTGCTGCTCTGAGCCTCAGCTGCTAATGACTTGTTAAAAAGCTAAGTTCTTAAAAGCACTAAAAGCAGGGGAGAAAACCATCCTTCCACCTGCTGAAGGTTTTTGGTACCTAAAGGATCAGTGGCTGTCTTAGAGCAGTGAGAGCTTTGTTGCTCTGCCCAGGTCCCAGTGAAGGGCACTGGGAGTGGTTTGTCACCTCCTGCAGCTCCATGGCTCCAGCCTTGCCATTCAGGACTCTGTAAATTCTCCAGCTGTCAGAATGTTTGGTTAGGAGCATGGCACTGTGCAGTGCAGCCTGGTGGTCCGTGGTTTTGGAGTCAAGAGGCAGGAAGGAGAAGAGGAGGCTCCTTTGGTTAAAATTCCCTGGGGGAGCAGAGTGCAGTTAGTCTGGTGTTATACTGGGAGACTGCAGATGCAACAGGCAAAACCAGATCCACTTTGGTGGAGGTCAGTCTTCCCTCTGGCTGCCTTGGTTGCAGAGAAGATACAGTCTCATCATCTGTGGAATCTGGGGGATGGGGAACTCCCTAACTTGAAGCTCTTCCGCATTTATAAACTCACAGCCTCGTAGTTTGTGTTTAGGCCTTAACTTTTCCCATCTGTAAACTCAGATTTTCATTAGTCCCTTGGGGTTTCACATTGGATATCTTCACCTGATGTGCTGAGTTCTCATGCAAACACTCTTTAAACATCATCCAAACCCTAAAATCTCAAGTTAGAGTTGTGGTGTTAGATTGATACTGCAGCAAACCCCCCAGTTTGCGAGTTGATGCTCTCTGGCAAAATGACAGGAATCACTCAGGTGACAGAAAATCAGGATGGACTGGGTGCATTAACTGTGATCACGTTTGAGTGCCTCAGATTCCATATCTCTGGCATTCCCCTTATGATGTGTAGTAGATGAAAAATAATTACAGCTTTGCAGGAGGGACTTGTTTTCACACATGCTGGCAAATGTCAGAAGACATTCCCTAAAGTAAATAAGTGCCTGCACAGGAATTCAGGAACATAGTACCCCAGATGGGTTTGGGTATTCTGGAAGGAATCTTAAAGTTCATCTCATTCCATCCCCCGCCATGTTGGACACCAAGGACTCCTCCCACTACCCCAGGTTGCTCCAAGCCCCATCCAACCTGGCTTTGGACTCCTCTAGGGATGGGGCAGCCACAGCTGCTCTGGCCAACCTGTGCCAGGGCCTGACCACCATCACAGAGAAGAATTTCTCCCAATATCCCATCTAACCCTGCCCTCTGGCAATGGGAAGCCATTCCCCCTTGTTGTGGCACTCCAGGCCCTTATTTGAAATCCCTCTCCAGCTCTCCTGGAGCCCCTTCAGGCACTGGCAGGGGCTCTGAGCTCTCCCTGGAGCCTTCTCCTCTCCAAGAGAGCACCCCCAGCTCTCCCAGCCTGGCTCCATAGGAGATGCCCTTGATATGCATGCACGTCAGAAAGAAGAATTGTTGCTTTTAGGCCACAGAAAATGTGCTGTGTATACAGACAAGGTGTTTTGTTGAGGCAATAATGCTTCCAAAGATAATCCCACGAAGTTGTTGCCTTGGAAATCATAAGGTAAAACACAGCTGTACTAGTCCAAAGGGTGTTTTTTTCTCTCAAAAAAATGGCTGCAGTGACACGTCTCAGAAACCTGCAGCTTTTCCATATGGCAGGACTCAGTGGCATTGCCTCATGGCTGCCTCAATCTGACCTGTTTTTCTGGTCACATTCTTTCTTCATTTTTCTTACTGTTTTGTTGGGTTTTTTTTCCCTGAATAACTTAGTGTTAAGGCAGTTACTTTGCAACACTCTCCAGTTTCATTTGCCCTGTTGTGAACCAGGCTTCAAAATCTCAGGTTCTTCTTGTGTGAGGGGCTGGAATTGCCATCCAGTGGTCATCCAGGTATCCATATTTGTGCTCTGTTTTGGAGAAGTTTAAGGAGGGAACAGTAGGAGAAATGGGGGTTTCTTGGTGTCCTAATCTTAGACAAAATTCTACAGGAATAAGAATGACTCAGCCTCCTCAGCAGCAAATACATTTCTCTTACATGTGGACTTAACTGCTGTTTTCTTTATCCTTCAAATAATTTGTGGATTAGTAGTGGAGTAGCTGTAAGATGTACTTATAGGCAATATTTTCTTCTATCTTCATTGTTGGACTGAGTCAAAGCACTGCTCCAAGTCCTTCAAGCTGTGAGATTGTCTTCTGGCACTGCAGCTCTGCTGTCTCAGCTATTCCAGCCTCCTATCACAACGTTAGAGCCGCGAAATGAGGGAATTGTGTGATGGGTACCAAGAGCCCATCAGAAAGTACTGTAAAATTCTGTGCTAATGCCTCATGGTTTCTTTTTGGGACTGAGGCTACACCTTGGAAAACTGCTGGCAGTGGAGATTGGTCCTTGTGTTGATTGGTGTGGTGTCACCATGTAGCTTCTGGTCCTGCTCTTCAGCTGACTTACTTGGTCAGGGGCAGCTGGTTTATTCTTCTGAGGTTTTTAAAGCTGCATTGCCCACAGTAGGAATTTGTTCCCTGGGAGAAGCCAGCCTGGTGCCATCCAGCTGCAGTCAGAGTACCAGGCCATCCCCTCGCAGCAGCGATGACGCCGTTGGTTCGAGCTGTGTATTTTCTCCATTAGGCAGTAGCAATTCAGTTATTTTTACTACAAACACAAAATCTGCCATCATCCTTAAGCCCTTGGCCTACAGCATGACCATCTGTCCTGGTATGATCTTCTCAGAAGCTGCCATGACTCTGGCAAGTGTCCAGAGCTCCGGCTCCAGCAGCTCCTGATGCAGAAGTGGCTCAGGGCTGCCTCCCCTGATTTTGTCATGAGCAGCATCATGTCCTGCTGCATTAATCCTTCCCCTTTACATGTTTGGATAAACAACTCCCTGAACATGCTGAGTTCCTGTTGCCCTGAATCCCTGGGCTCTGCAGGTGTCTGCAGACCCTCCTTCAAGCCACCAGCAACAATTACCTTAATTCAAATGTGACTTACATAACAAACTTATTTGTGTGTTGCTTTGTATTTGCCTTTGGTGCAGGTTCAGTTTTTCCTCCAGAATATTTTTTCAAATTGTTTGCTGAGTTATTTGGTCATATTTATGTCTTCTGGAGCTTTAAAACATCAGGAAATTGGTGACCTCTGAGGCCTTTTCCTACCTCAATGATTCTAAGATTAAGTTGAGAAGTAACCAGGAGCGTTAATTCCCCTTGCTGGGAAATGGATGGGATGACTTGGGCTGATGAGGAACAGCTTGGCTGCAATTTAAATTGCCTCAATTCCAGTACAGAATTCCTTCTCCACACTTAGAAAGAAGCCTTGGCTGTGGAGTTCACACCCAGTGTGGACATCAGTCTTACAGTGCAGACTAGAGGTCAACAAAAATTGAGGCCAGTATTAACTCCTATCTCCAGGCTGCCTGGGCAGTTGGTAAACCCACATCCATGCCTACCCCAAGTGCACAGTTTTATTGCAAATGTAATTACTCCAGTCTCTTAATCCTCTCCATATTAACTTTATATTTTTAGAACCTCTGTAATCTTGCACGTTAATGCCTTGATGGATTGTAGGCATTAAGTCTTGTATGTAAAGTGTGGATGAGTAACAGTTAATAAATGGGATGGTTTGGGTGCACTGCAGATTACCATTTTAATTTTTTTTCTTTTTTCTTTTTTTTTTTGTGGATAGAAATAGAATATTATTGAGTGTTTCAAGATGTTTGACTGGCACCTGCCACAAGAAGGGGGAGACTTCTTCCTTTTTCCCAACTGTCTGACTGCACTGTGAGCAACTGTGGTCTGATCTAAAACACACTTGTATGACTCAACATTTTTCAAAAATACAGGCTGGAGACCAGCAAAAGCACTGTGGGCAATGATAGTGCCCACAGATTGAACTGGGGCTTGAGCTTTGGCAGCCTTGTCTTCCCTCTGCCAATGTCCAGGGTTGTTCTTCAAGGACCAGGAGCTTGCCTGGTCCTTGTGGAATGAGTCTTGAATTTCACTGCAATGAATGAGCTTTGTATTTAAATGAGGACGTTATTTCTCCTCCAGAGAGCAAATCTTACTGCTTTTTGTTCTCTTCTTATTTAAATGACATGTAATGGTGAAGTCTGTTGTTAGAATTTCAATCTGGGGTGCTTTAACTATGCACAAATCTTCAAGTATAGGACAAAACTTCTTTTTGTCAAACTGATTTTAATTTATTTATTTCTGTTCTAGGAACCAATTAAATCCCGAGCACCACAGCTTCATTTAGAATACAGATTTTATAAACAACTTGGAAGTGCGGGTGAGTAAACCTACCTTAAGCTTGTCAAAAGTTTTATTAAATTCCTTTAATAAAAGGATTTCTTTATTAAATCAAACGCCACCATAGTGCTGAGAGCTACACCGACATTTTTTGTGTAACTCTCACCTGAACTTAGGGATCTTAGCAATTCCTTTTAGCCTCACACAAGTTTTAGAAGCAGTTTGGTGAGAATTGGATCATAATGATGATACTGGATAATTGTGTGGACCTAAAACCTTGAGTTCGTGAGGATTTGCTGATGTAGAAATACCCCTGTAAGTGTGTTTGTAAAACCATAGGAATTGTCAATGGATGGAAAGTTATTTGTGTTTAGAACAACACCCTTTAAGTAGGTGATCTAAAGTCTAAACCTAGGAAATAGTTTTCTTTTTTACTTCTTAAATCATAAGAGTGTCCACAACTCCCATGGCTCCTCTGTGCAATCATGGTCTGCAGCAAATAGGAGAAAAATAGAGCAGGATCAGCCAAAGGTGGAATCTTTTTATTCATTTTTTACTGGCAGTCTCTGATTTCCCTGATACAGAGTTTGAGTTGTCTTATAGTGTTTGGATTTTTCTTCCCTGAATTTATGGTTGTTTTTTAAGCCTAAAGAGTCTTTTAGCATGTGCTGTTTCCCATGACAAGGATTTCCACTGCTAAAGGAAGTCTCTGTGAAGCAACAGCCTTCTCTGCTCCTTCTGTGCCTTGATCATGTATTGACTTGGAGTTCTGACAAGTTTCTTACATTACTGTAGTGTTTTATACTTCTGATTTTATTTTTCCTGTTTTCTCTGAATGGACCCAGCTTCCATTTGCAGAGGATGTCTGCTGGATGTCCAGAAATACTTTGGTAATAATATATTACCAAAAAACTAAGTTGAACTTCCTGCTAGAGTTCTGTTGGTGCTTGTGATTTCTGGGATACCCCAGCCCACATGTCTTGTGACACATGAGTGAATCCCAGTCTGCTTTTTCTACACCACCTGGCTTCTTTCCACTCTTTAAAGATGTTATTAAGGAATTATAAAACTGATCACAATTTGAAGGAATAGCTTTAATTTGGTCAGATGAAGTACTTTCAGGTTTTCCTCTGTTCCTAAAGAATTTAAGCTTTCCATCCTGTAATACTTACCCACTCAGAGCATTCATGGAATCGTGGAATGCTTTGGGCTGGAGGGGACCTTAAAGCCCATCCCATTTCACCTGCTGCCACAGGCAGGGACACCTCCCACTAGCCCAGGTTTCTCCAAGCCCTGTACAGCCTTCCCTTCCAGGCTGTGGCAGCCACAGCTGCTCCGGGCAACCATGCCAGGGTCTTACCACTCTCACAGGGAGGAATTCCTTCCTGGTCTTTAATCTGTTTTGGAACATTTGTCAAGGGACTGAGAAGCCCCCTGAAGAACCTGACTCTGTTTCTCCCTCTGTGTGGTCCCATGGGTGTCACACACCCAGCTCTGTTGAGCTGTTGGATGCCTTTAGAAGCTCTTGTGCTGTAGTTTTGCTAAAACAATTGGAAATTGGCCAAGACTTGAGTGGAGGATGGGAACTACAATTCTGGTCTCACCATGAAACCTGGAATCCAAACAAAACAAATGTTGGTGGAATCAGGCTGCCAGGAGCAGGGAGGCTTGACTTGGTGCCTGCACCAGGGATTCGGGTAAGAGCGTCTGGCTGGAAAAACAGATAAATAAATGCCAACGTTGGGCAAATAGAGGGGTTTGTTCTAAGTGATGTTGCTAGTGCCAGGCTCACTGTAATGGTCCTTGCTCTGGAACTGCTCAAACAGCCAGGCTTGAACTTCCAGTAGGGATGTCTGGTTACTTGGAGCTGTCGTACACTTGCCAAACGAATTCTAGAAGTGTCCGAACACATGGTGTGCATGACTCAGAGAGGACAACAGTAGCATTGCATGTGGCATTCTGCTCAATAAATGAGCCAATTAATCCTGCCAAATGACGTGTCTGGCTGCAGCTCCCACTGTCAGCTGAAGGAGGGAGAGCAGAGGGAGCCTGGTTGTGACACCACAGGAGCCACCTCGTCCCCTCGGAAGCTCAGCGGCCGCGTTCAACTGCGTGTGCAGCCAGATGGTCCCAGTGAGCTCTGAGATGTCAAAAATGTCATCACCTGCAGCTTTGGGAGAAAAATGGGGGTTTTTTACCTAATAAGAAGAGTTTTAATGGTGATTTCCTTCTTAGATGTTCAGAAGAAACTTTTGAAAATGTGTTACTCTTGGGTAGTAGTCAGAGGAAAACTTAGGCTGGAAGGGACCGATCTACTTGGCCAAGTAGTCTTTTTTTTTTTCCTTTTTCTAAGTTATTCAGTCAAGTTTTGCATTTCCCTTCGTGCAGTTGGACAGAGTAGCAAATAGCCCAGTAATTCAGAAGCTGAATCGTGAAATGCGCTTCCATGTGAGATGTTTTCACATGAACAGAGGATGTTGTAACTGCCTCTTCCTTTAGCAGTGACTTTGTGGCTCCCTGTGCCACATGCTCCATCAGCTTGAATGTTCCAAGACTTTCTGACAAGGCCCTGAAGTTGCATCTGTTCCCTCCCAGCAGCACCAGTTTCTCTGCCTGCCACGTGGCTCAGATGAGGATCTCTAGTCAGCTTGGATTAGCAAAGGAGCAGACTGGATTTCATGTGTCTGAGACATTTCAAGATGCTTCACACTAGATTAAGGGATGGAGCAGGGAGAAGTTTGTCAAAGGGATCTAAACTGTAGGAATGTGTCTTCTTGGTGCTTCTCAGAACAGCTCAGTACTGGTGGATGCATCCAGTGGACTCAGAGAAAGTCCTCAGTCAGTAGTAACCAACTAACAGATGTCTCTAATGTGCTGCTTTGGATATTTGATGCTGTCTCTGATGTTTTAGGGCCTCCTTGTTTTAGGGAAACTAACAGCTCCCCTGTAATTCCCTTCCTCTAACTGGAGGAATGTTTGTGCATAGAAACGAATTTTCATGATTCTTCCTTGAACATTTCTCCCTGCAGAAATCGAGCAAGGCCCTGCTGCACAGTGACCATCTGCTAGCTGCTTCTTTCTCACTGTGGAATTAAATATCTAATAACCTAAAATAGTGTCTGAGCGCTTTACCTTCCGTGTGAGCAGCAAAACAAAACAGCAAAGCGCGGGCATGGAGTCAGAGACCTGATGGTCAATCCATAGGGTGTCTCAGGAAAGGACATCTTTTGTTTAGGGAATGTTGTTCATTTAGGTTTTAGGTAGTCTGGGATGTGATACATTTGCTCACCAAGGTAATTGAAGTTGTTTTAATAATCTGTGTGCAAATTAGTTGCATTGCTCTCTAATGCTGGCGATGTACTGAAGCCTTAAATGATTGGTTTTTGTGCTAAAAGCCACATGAGCTTGCTCCAGCATCCTGACTGGAGTCGTCCTGGCCTGAGCTATCCCTGGGATCTTGCTTTACTGGTGGTGGCACAGTCAGTCCTGAGGGCAGCACCTACCTGAATATTAATATGAGTAACACAGTCCTGTGTGTAGTTACTCCCCAAAATTAGGCTCTTACTCTGTGATCCTCCTTGAGGACTGGCTGTACTGGGTGTTCATTCCTCCCCAAGGCTGGTTCCTCGGCTCCTGGGCTTCTCCTTGCTCTGATGCTTTGTACAGCTGCTTGAATCCTCTGCTTCCATATCCTGGGGACAAGAGGAGCTTCCCCTCCAACTTGACCAGATGCTTTTGCATCTCCAAGTGCTGCCAGCAGCAGTTCAAGTCTCCAAAATGTTTCTGGTACTGGATAAATCATTTGAGCATGTCATTTGTCCCCTATACTTGAAGTTCGTGGAATAAACTGAGTTATTTGTCCATGGTCAAACAGACCCAGCTCGTGGCTCCTGGAATGGTTCAACTTCCTGGGCAGTTACCAAAGGACAAAGCTTTGGCTTTGCTTGAATTGCCCTCTGCACACACAGCAGCATCTCAGGACCCTCCTGCTTAGTTTGGGATAAGTAAAAGCAACTGCTTTTCCCATGGCTTGCAGGAGTCCTGCAGCAGCTGGGTCCTGCTGATGGCACACCAAGATCTCAGTGATTCCATTGGTTGTGTCCTGTGGGCTCTGTTTGCCTGCTGGAACAAGTCCAGAGGAGACCACAGAAATGTTTCAGGGGCTGGAGCCCCTCTGCTCTGGAGCCAGGCTAAGAGAGCTGGGGGTGTTCACCTGGAGAGGAGAAGGCTCCAGGGAGAGCTCAGAGCCCCTTGCAGGGCCTGAAGGGGCTCCAGGAGAGCTGGAGAGGGACTGGGAACAAGAGCCTGGAGTGCCAGGACAAGGGGGAATGGTTTCCCATTGCCAGAGGGCAGGGTTAGATGGGATATTGGGAAGGAATTCTTGGCAGTGAGGGTGGTGAGGCTCTGGCACAGGTTGCCCCATCCCTGGAAGTGTGCAAGGGTAGGTTGGATGTGGATTGGAGCAACCTGGGACAGTGAAAGGTGTCCCTGCCTGTAGCAGGGGGTGAAATGAGATGGACTGTAAGGTCCCTTCCAACCCAAACCATTCTGAGATTTGTTACCACATTTCAAAGCATCTCTGGCATCTCTCCCTATCGAGGCCATATGTAATGCCTTCCCTGTGAGCATCACCTTTGGAAGGTAAAATGGAGCACTGCGTGCTTCTGGGTTTCTTTGGCTGCACGGAGCCAATGCTCAGGTTTCCACATAGTGACAGCTTCTGCCTGTGCACATCGTGTGCAGCAGTCATGCATTTTTGATTCAGTAGTAGTTTATTTTTATATCAGCTGGCAGATGAGTCACACCTTCCCCCACCCTTCACAGTCCCACCTTGGCACGTGTGATTCATTCAGACACGTGGCACCGTGCGCTGGGCTCTGTAGCCAGTGGGCATTCCCAGCATGGGCAGGTAACACTGGCAAGTGCATGTCGGACGTCACGAGCCTCCAGGGTGGCGTGGTGGGAGCAGAAGAGGAGTCTGATACGCTGGAGAATCCCAGGAAACCGAGATCTCTGCTGTCCCCAGCCCACGCAGTGGATGAGTCACAGTGTAGGAGCAGAATGTTCTGAGTCAGGGAAGGGTATGTCAGTACATATAGAATATTGACGGATTCTGTGGTTTTGTTTTAATTCCTGCTCTGTAAACAAGTTCACCTCTAATGAAGTATGGAGTCTGTGTGTTTACTTTGGGACCTCTCTGTGTTTCACAACTCGCCAGAGCGAAGCAGTCTGTTTACTTGTCAGGAGGTAGGACTGAGGGAAATGAAGGTGTTATAAATAACCAATCCTTTGCATAGTCTAGTCAATATTTGCATATATATTCCTCAGTGTGGCTGAGCTGTCTGCTATCCATGCTGCCTATGGAGTTCTCCTGTGGGGATTGCCTGTGTTGAGCACCTTTTTCTGTGTTGCTCTTGCTTTACCCACACACACTTTGTATGTATCTGTGTGCTATATGAAGAACTTCTTTCCATGCCAGTTGCACAGTGCTGTCATTCTCATGGCAATTATGGGTCATTTTGGTGAAGCTCGTTATGGGATGGATGTAAACAAGTCGTGGTGGAGCTGCCAACACCACAATTTTACAGGGAGGTCGTTGTGCACAACATGCTGCCCCAAGGGAGTGGGGGTAACTCGAGGAGTGTGAAGGAGGGTTAGTGCAAGTGGTCCCCACCCTTTTTAATTAAGAAGTGTGAACATACCCATTAGCAGTGGCACCAGTCACTTTAATGTTCAGAATTCCCACTCATGTTTGCCACCTGGATGGGAACATTGCTGTGGCTGAGCCAGTTCACCCCTCAGCAGGGGGCTGGTGGGAAATGGAGCTGCTGGGTGGGGATGATTAAAAAATCATAGAATGGTTTGGATTGGAAGGGACCTTAAAGCTCATCTTGTGGCCATATGGGTGGGGACACCTTCCACTAGACCAGCTTGCTCAGAACTCTGTCCAACCTGGCCTTGAACAGTTCCAAGGGTTGCCCTTTGCACCCCAAAGTGAGTTTGGACTTGTGTGGAGCAACATGTGGCTGTCACCTGCGGTATTTTGTGTCCTGCTTATTGTACGGAAGGGTTTGTTCATACCTGTCACACTGCAGCCTCTTCCTTTTAAATACTGACAATATTTTATATTGCCGGTGTTCAGTGACTACAAGTGTGTAATAAGTGACTCATCTGTGCAAGGTGATACAAAAGTGACATCTCTTTAGAAGGGAAACAGCTTTGGGACACATTTCATGTCAGTCATTCCCTACCTCAGATGCCTGCAAGAGACCTGAAGATTTTAAAATGTTGGGTTAATTTTCTACCAGCGAGGAAAAGCGTCTCCATTCTCAAATCCTGCACAGAAGTGTGCCCTTGGCCATAGGTGGGAGATATTCAGCAATGGTGATAGAGTTTCATTCTACTGAAGATGTGTTTTTTTAGGCAAAAATTGGAGACCCTAATGCTGAGCTGCATATGGTGATCAACAGCTTCACTTGTAAAGTCAGAGTAGTCCAAGGAACTTGTACTTGAGGGATCCTGGACTTCCAAGCTTTTGAATTGCAGAATGAAATGTAGTCGATTACTGTAAAGTGCTCAGTTAGACCCTGCTGCTTTCAGAGCTGGCTTGCTGTTGATCTCCAGAGAATTATGTTTCACTATTTAAAAATACATGGCTTTTTTTCATGTGGCCATTCCCTTGTTAGGAAGGGCTTCCTGAATGTGCACATTTCAGCATCTCAGCATCAGAAGTTTTGACTTCCTTGGGCTAAATTTAGATTTTGTCAATTGGAAGGTATCAGATGCTTTTAAAGCGAGGCCATTAATATTTGAATATGAGATTAAGGCAGTTTCCTTTTTATGTTCCGAAAAGTCCTCATGCATCTCATGCTCTTCCGGTATTTGTGGCAGTAATCACAAATCAAACGCCAGCAACTCCAGGCAGCACGTGAAGGGGAACAGCAGGATGCTGGGAAGCTGGACAATGCCTCTCCTGGAGACACTTTTCCTTGAAGCCTGACATGGCCATAAACCTGTAGCAGCCAGCCTCATCCAAGCCATCCCAGATGCGTCACTTAATGCTCATCTCATTCCATTCCCTTCCACACACCTTCCCCTATCCCAGGCTGCTCCAAGCCCTGTCCAACCTGGACTTCAAAACTTCCATGGATGGGGAGTCCACATGATATGTGATGTTTGAAGATAAACCATGGAATTTATATTTACATTGAATGAAAAATCCAGTTTGGCAGTGAGGGCCAGGATAATTAATAAGGATTAGGATCTGGTTGGCTGTTCTGCTTGTCCCCCTTTCCTGTTCCTTCTATGAGCATTCTTCGAGCCGTGGGGATGCTGCACTTAGAAACTAATTGAGGTCTAAAGCTATAAAATTAGTTTTCAGGGGGGCTGCTGTGTCAGGTGTTGAGCCCTGCCTTGATCCAAACAAATCTCTTTCCCCTGTGGAAGGTGGGTGCTGGATTTAGTGGGATCCCTTCCAGTGCAGCAGAGGCATCCTACACACACTGGAGATTTCTAAGGTGAAACACTGGGCTGTGCCAGGGAAGTCCTGTTATGGAGGGCTGCCCACCTCCCAGACAGGCTCTTCAATGGGTTTGGAATTTGTATTCTGGAGCTGTGCCCTGCCTGCTATTGAAAAACCTACTCTCGTTGCTAAAAGATAAGCCACAGGCTCTGCCTGGGTCTGTGGTGGGTCAGGTTGGAGTTCTGAAGTTTTGTAATAATTTTTCTGTATGAAAGTTCCTACCTGCTCCTATTTGACTCTCTTAAGGTGAAACAGAGATGATATCTGGAGGTAGGATCTGATTTAGCACCTCTGAACTTCTGTTTGGCAGCAGGTTCTCCTGTGATTAGAGGGAGTGGGAGGTTTTCCCTCAGGCTGGAATGACCGTGTGGGTAACACTTTCCTACTCATGTGAGAAATCCCTTTTTCCCTTCAGTCCTTCAGTAATGATGAGATGGATGGATGCCAATCTCTTGGTTTGTTGTGGGGAGTTTATGTGCATTTGATTCTTATCCATCACTTTTCTACTTTGATGCTGCTGTAGGGGCAAACCTGCAAAAATCCACCCTCCCAGTGGGACCAGTATGAGTTGTGGGGGCCCAAGTTGCCCCCACAGCTTTGCAGGCAGATCCCAGCACAGCTCTGGGATGACACGGGCTGTGCTGCTAGAAATGGCACCAGATTGTCCCACCACAGTCTGCTGGCAATCTGGCCTTCATCTGCCTGAGCAAGGCCGAGCATCATCTTCCTCCTGAGCACCCAAAGGTGTGTGTCCAATACTGTCTGCTTTATCCAGCTGGATCTGACCCACTGATCTGCCATCCCAGTTAAAAACGCTGTTGGATCCAGGACAAATCCTGCTTGTTACAGGCCAGTTCTGCCTTTTGTTGCTGTGCTGTCCTGGTGACGCCGACTGTGGCCACAGCTCAGGCTGTCAGACCCTCCCTGCCTTGCCATCGTGGCAGTGTCACCCCGCTGTGCAGCTGGGGAGGAAGCAGGGAAAAGCTCTGCCTCCAGCTAACAGGCGAGCTGAGGAAGAGCAGGGGCCACCCAGAACTTGCTGTGATCAAACCCAAATGGTTCTCTGGGCAGCAGAGGAGCAGTTCAGCACAAGCAATTGGTTTTTGCTGCTTTCGTGGCATTTTTCATCTGTGCAGAAGCAGCGTCTTCCCTGGCACTGCTTCTGAGTTAAATTTGAGTGGTGCTGAGCAACCAAGAACTCTTGTTGATTTTTCTTAAAATTACACCTGTAATGTCCTTAGCATGCATCACTTCATGTGCATAACACGTCCCTGAGGGGCAGTTCTGAGCTCTGCTCCCTGTGACCAGGAACACCACCTGAGGGAGTAGTTGGAGCTGTATTAGAGAGGTTTAGGTTGGATATTGGGAAAAGGTTCTTCCCCCAGAGGCTGGTGGGGCACTGGACAGGCTCCCCAGGGAATGGTCATGGCCCCAAGGCTGCCACAGCTCAAGGAGTGTTTGGACAATGCTCTCAGGCACAGGGTGGGATTGTTGGAGTGTCTGTGCAGGAACAGAAGTTGGATTTGCTGGTCCTTCTAAGTCCCTTCCAGCACAGGATATTCCATGATTCTGTGAACTTGTTCTGAAAAGAAAAGAAAATTACCAAGGGCCCTGTGACTTCGTCTCAGCTTCTCTGTTACCTGGTTCAAATGAAATGGCCCAAAATTGCCACTTAACTCCCTCTCAGGAGGTAGGGCTCAGCAATTGCACAGCAGAAGAAAACTAATGAGGAATTTGTTTCTTTGTTGGTTTCTTTCTTTCTTTTTGGTTGGGGTTTTTGTGCATGTTCTTAAGCAGCAGAACCCAGTTGGCCACACAGATTTGCTCTGGCAGAGCTCACATGGCTGTGTTGATGCCTTTGGTTTTAGTTTTTATAGTTTTCAGATTCTGTACTGCTTTAGTGTGTAGTTCTGAGCTTCGTGTTAAGGGATGGTGAGCTCTCTTCACAGAGTAGGCAGCCAAAACAATTCCTTCTCTAGCTGGGGACCAAGGACAAATCATCCAAATTTCATGCTCAAGAGCATAAACAATGGTGGACTGAAGAGAGGAAAACAAGAAGGATGGGACTTCATAACTTAAAGCTGTAATTGGACAATTAACTCCAATATGCAAATGGAGCAGAACTTATAAAAGTGACAGAGCCCGTGCCCGGTGTCCATTTTGTGACCGTTTTGGTTCATCTTGAGTGCAGCCCTGGCTGGGCTCTTGTGCTGTCCAAGGTGGATCCATTGAGGCCTTTTAATAAATCCCTGTTTTATTCTTTAACTCCATCTGGCCTTTGTTCTAGGTCAGCCTTGGTAAGGCATCGATGTGAGCTGCAGTGGAGCAGAATCACGGAATCGTTTAGGTTGGAAAAGAAGCCCTCTCAAACCAAATCCAACCATACCCCAGCGCTGACAAGGCCACCATGAACCCCTTCCCCAAGTGCCACATCCACANGTTTTTGTGCATGTTCTTAAGCAGCAGAACCCAGTTGGCCACACAGATTTGCTCTGGCAGAGCTCACATGGCTGTGTTGATGCCTTTGGTTTTAGTTTTTATAGTTTTCAGATTCTGTACTGCTTTAGTGTGTAGTTCTGAGCTTCGTGTTAAGGGATGGTGAGCTCTCTTCACAGAGTAGGCAGCCAAAACAATTCCTTCTCTAGCTGGGGACCAAGGACAAATCATCCAAATTTCATGCTCAAGAGCATAAACAATGGTGGACTGAAGAGAGGAAAACAAGAAGGATGGGACTTCATAACTTAAAGCTGTAATTGGACAATTAACTCCAATATGCAAATGGAGCAGAACTTATAAAAGTGACAGAGCCCGTGCCCGGTGTCCATTTTGTGACCGTTTTGGTTCATCTTGGGTGCAGCCCTGGCTGGGCTCTTGTGCTGTCCAAGGTGGATCCATTTAGGCCTTTTAATAAATCCCTGTTTTATTCTTTAACTCCATCTGGCCTTTGTTCTAGGTCAGCCTTGGTAAGGCATCGATGTGAGCTGCAGTGGAGCAGAATCACGGAATCGTTTAGGTTGGAAAAGAAGCCCTCTCAAACCAAATCCAACCATACCCCAGCGCTGACAAGGCCACCATGAACCCCTTCCCCAAGTGCCACATCCACGTGGCTCTTAAATCCTTCCAGGAATGTCATTGAGTGGCTCCACCACTGCCCTGGGCAGCTGTTCCAATGGTTTTCTTTCATCTTTGTCCTTGTATTGCAGATGTATGGGAAAAGGTAGTAAGGATAGAACTTAAGGTAGAACTTTTTTGGGTGGTTTAAAATAACTCTTCTAAAATTATTTACTGATTTTATCCTTTTAAAGTGTTGTTCTATGTGCCAGCTGCCGTCATCACTGGAGCAAGATGTGTTGGATATAAAATCCAACAGTAATGTGAGGATTCAAATGCAGTCATTTCCCCCAAGCCCTAGAAATGTGAATTCAGTCTTTTGAAACTTGACAAAAAAAGCAATTTATTGTGCTGTGCTTTATTCTTTCATGTTTGTCAAGAACAGAAACAATTTCACTTGACTGATTTAGTTGTTAGAGCTAAAAAACTGCCTGTGAATGGGTGTTTCTGGGTAAATTTCCCAGATTTTGAAAGTTTTCCTGCATTTGACCTTTCCAGATAGGACTGATTCTCCTCCCAATCTTTCTCTATCTTTATTAATACAAATATGAATGTCTCCTTAGTACCCCCTCCCCAAGTGCTTCTTGCTTCATGGATGTGAAGAGTTGTTTAATTAAGTGAAGCCATGGTGTCAGGAAACCAGCTTGTACCACCAAAGGAAGATGAAATACCACTCTGTTCTAATAACACAGCGATCCTGAGATTTGTTTTTCTGCAGTTAAAGTAAAAATCAAATTGTTTGGATTTTTACCAGCAGCAAGAACAAATATGTTCTTCCTTCTGTCCTTCCGTGGTCTGTTTTTCTGCTGTTCCTTTTCCCGTACCTTTTCTTTTTGTAGATTCAAATACTACCAAAGTGAAACAAAACACAGAGGGGATTAAATACATCCTGCATATCCTGAGATAGGCTGGAGTCTTGGAGTCCACATGGAACTCCTTGGAGATGACAGCAGCTCTGTCTCCTCACAGCTCCTACACAGCTGTTGCACCATTACATGCCCAGTGTCATCTCTTCCCATGAAAAGCTCAGGTTTCTCTGCTGTTGTCAGGGTAAAGGTGTTGATCCAATATCTTCCTTGGCTTTTCCATCCCTGGAAGTGTTCAAGGCCAGGTTGGATGGGTCTTGGAGCAACCTGGTCTACTGAAAGGTGTCCCTGCCCGTGGCAGCTTTGAGGTCCCTTCCAGCTTCTGATGTTTTCCTTTGAGTTATTTCCTCTTGAGTTCAGAGAGTGTTTGAGCTGCACCTTTTCCACATCCAAGGCCAGGAGTAGGGCCTTGCTCTGCCTCTCCTCCTCCTCCTCACCCACCAATGGGCTAAAGGAAAAAGTTCTGCTGGAGTCCTGCTAGGCAGTGGTGCAAGAGCATTCAGCATTTTCCAGGAGAAGTGATTTATTGCCCAGATGAGGCTGTGAAAAGCTGGCAGCAGAGAGCCAGCAGCGTCTGGCAGCAGTTGGAGCAAATGGAGCAGGAGGATGTTCGGGGACAGGAGATGTGCGAGGGTCTGGACAGGCCTGGCTGCTCTTCACCTTGTTCAGGTGAGTGAGAAAGAACTAAAGGTAAATGGTGGGCTCTCAAACCACACTATCAGAGCTCAAGAGAGCTGGGAAACTCTTCAGGAGCTTTACAGGCTGGAAGCACTCATAGCACGGTGGTACCCTCTGTGGATCATCATTGGAGCTGCCACAGTGCCGGCCGTCCTCCGGCTGCTCCAACCCCACTTCTCCATGTGGATGTTTCTGTGTGTGGTTGTTGGATCAGATCACTGTTTGTAGGTTCTTTCCCTAATCTTATGCCAGTTCAAGGTTTGTGAAGCCTAGGAGTGGTGGGTGAGATTGTGGCAGACGTTTTCCACCGCCTCTTTTTCCACCTGTAGGTGAGCTGGTGCTGGAGTCACAAATTGCATTTTCTGCAATTTCCTGTTTCCTTTCACATCTCAACTACTGTTTCTCAAGTAAGAGGAAGCACTCTCAATCACCCAAAATCTCTGTCCTTCCCTAAGCTCCTCCAGGTAAGATTGAAGGTGAAGGACTGTATTATAAAGCTTTTGCAGCTGTACTTTGAAGGAAGATACCTCTGAAAGGCATCCAATCAAATATATAAAAGACCCTTATGACAAGGTTATTCCCAGAAACAAGCCCAATATCAACTTTTCTCCCATCTTTCTATTTTTGAAGCAGACTACTCCAAAATCTAAAGAGTCTTTTTACTTGCAGCTCACAGAAATAACCTGTTAACTAACGTGCTCAGGTAGATTTACATGGGATATGTTTGAAGAGGTTAAAAGCTGAGATCTTGGCCCAGTCCATGTTGATCACAAATCTTCTCTTTCAGCCAGGATTTTATTACAATTTGAAAATTAAGAGGAGGGTAGATCCTCATTAGTGTAATCAGCTTAAATGGGTTGACTACTCTAAAGCAATTTGTTTAATTTGTTTGGAACGTGTTTAATTTTAGCTATAGATATTCAGCCATCTCACAGTTGCTATTTATGGTGTTCATCGTGTAATTTTGTGTTCTGTGATTTGTAAAAATAAACTTTCTGCTCTGAATGAGAATTTTGTGACAATCTATGGCCCATTCATCAGAGCCTCTTTAAAACCACACGGAACTTTCTGTGCACTGATGCTTCTGGTGTGTGTCTGCATCTCTTTCAGTGAGAAAGAGTTCTTGCTACCCACACAGAGCGTGGGTTTGCATCAAGCATCAGCCTTTTGCTGGGCCTTGGATTGCTTCTCCCTCTGGGTGTGGAATTTGGGCCTCTTCAGGAGTGTCTCCCCTCTGCCATAGAGCTCAGTGTCAAAACCTGTCTGAATTCTTCTTTAATTCTTGAAAGTGAAGACACCAGCTTCTCTGTTTGGCCACACCTCATCGAAGGACAGTGGAAAACAACTCCCCATGGCAGCAAAAACCATGGGTGGTTCAGAAACTACCAATGTTGATCACAAGCTCTGGATGTTTCCTGGTGATTTGCTGTATGGGGATGTGGCACTTGTGCTCCCATTGATGTAGACGCCACCTGCAGCTTCCTGCACTTGCTCCCTCCTTCCTCCTTGGGTGTATTTTACTTGCTGTTGATGAAGTTTATTCATAGCCTCTTGTGATGCTCACACAGAGCCTCAGGCCAGCTGCTCTTCTGGAGCAGGTGGGTTCTGCTTCCTGTGCCTTCCATGCAGGGCAGGTGCTGCAAACTCTGATTTCCTTCGGGCATAACCTTAGATTGGCATCTCTACCCATCGCCGTTTCATAACCAGTCCTGGAAATGGCTTTGGAATGTCTGTGTGCCTGAGCTAATGTGGTTTTTGGAGTATGTTGGATGTCTGAGGAGTTTTGTGGCCATTAGTCATGCTGTAAAACATATGGCAGCAAGATAACATTACTGGAATCATCCAGGACACTTGATCTTGTGATGGAAGTTTCTGAAAGGTGTTGTGCTGGGTGTTAATCCTGCTCAGATGAAGCTCTCTGGAAGAGCAGCTTTCCTGCTCTTTGTTACTGTTCCCATTCTCATGTTCAAGCTCAAGCCAAGTGGTTTTTGGGTTGATCTAACATAATGCTCAGCCCCAGAGCATGAGGAAGGATGGGAAAGTTCCTTTTGGTGGCAGCCCAGGAGCAGGGCGAGTTTAGCATCCCCAGAAAGCCAAGGCCAGTCTCGAGAGTGTGGGGGAATCAAAGTCTTGAGTTTTCGGCTTTGATGCCTGCATTTGCTCTCTTTCCAGCAGTGATGCTTTAATCTACAAAATGCTTTGCTAGGTTTTCGCTGTGCTCAGCTTGAATTTCTTCCAAGACATCACTCTGCTGAAATAGCAGAATTTGCCTGTGGATTCCAGTGCAGCAATCAGTCTGTGTTTATTGGGGTGATAAACTTCCTGTGAGAGTGAGGGTGGAGTGGGCCCTTTTCCATGTAGCTGAGCCAAATCACTCAGCAGCGAGACCAAAGCCGTTAAGCAAATTGAGATGATTTCTGCTTGCAGCAGTCTCTGCTGTAATAAACTGGTTTTCCTCCCAAGGAGAACCTGCACATACCATGCCTGTGTTTTCTTCCCTTAGCGTATTGCTCTTGTTTGATACCATGGAGAAATTCCTAGTTCTGATGTGATTTCATGCATTAATAGCATTAAACAGATCATGGTTTGTACTTCAAGTGTTGAGTTGTACCTTTGAATCCTCAATGTGAGACTCTGCTCTGCTGGTGGCTTTTCATCCCACAGTCTCTGAATTCAGAGCTGCTCACCTACAGCATGACACTGTGGCTTTGTGTGACCTTTCCAGTCCTCTCCCAATGTGATTACTCTCCATTAAAAACCTCAACTCCTACTGCCCAGGCAAAAAAGTCCTTTTTCCTCCATCAGTCTCTTTAGTTGGCAGCATCCTTCTTAATCATTTACAGCTCTGCTGGTGATATTTATGGAGTTCCTGTGGTTCGCTGTGACAATGGACTCGGCACCAGGACACTCCTTTTCACTGAAAAAGAGCCAAGCTACCTCATAAATTATGCAGATGGACTGTGACAAAATCAAATTCTATGCAGATTTTCTTAGACTGACCCTTTTTACTGTTCAGAATGGCTCTGGAGCTGCCTATATCTCAAGTTTCATCCAGTCTTATCTGCCAACACACTATTTAATGTGTACATCAGGTTCATCTTTATGGCTTTTCCTCTTCCCAAAAAGATGGTGAATGTTGAGTTGGGTTTGAGTGAGCTGAGGATGTGTTGTGCTGAGTCCCTCCCAACTGTATTTCCATAACTAGTGTGGAGCTGAGGATCCTTGGCTTGGGCTGAGAGCTCCACAGGGCTCATCAGCAATGCTCCTTTGGATCCAGGACACAGGGGTGCAGCCTGGCTCTGGAATTCAGAGCTGTTACAGCAGCTTTATCCTGGCAAAGGCAAGAGGGAAGTACTTGACTGCAGAGCTGGCAGTCAGGGAAAACCCTCAGGGAAAAATCGAACCCTAAAAATACGCCTGAAGCCAATGATGTCTCCCGTATTCTGACATTTAGGATGCTTTTTTATGTTCTTCACTAAGGCCTTACCTTGTCAGAGCTCCTGCAGAAAGCAGAGCCTTCCTGGTGGTTGAAGACAAAGAGGGTACTCAAAGCTCTTGGCTGTAAGCTCTGAGTAGGTAAAGCTGAAGGAATTGGGATCCCAGAGAGCACTAAGCAGTGTTGCTTCCTTCCCTACATGAAATCCCCACCTTTTGGGTCTTGCTGCAATCTGTCTTCCTGGGTCTTATGCACAGTAGGAAATTCATTTTAATTTCAATGCTCGCTCCTTACCAAGTGAGGCTATAAATTTTCTCATCTTCCCCTGGTCTGCAGACAGGATCCTTCACCCTCTTTAAGAGCCTTTCTGCAATTGTATTCTCCTGCATACCTTAGTTAGCAGAGTCCTAATCCTAATTCCTTCCTCACTTCCACTATTTGAGACTTGTAGAAATTGTGGTAGAGGTACTTATTGTCTATCTGTATCCAGAATCTATAATGAGCTCAGGTTTAAACTTTGCATAATATTCTGTTGCTCTCTTATTCTCTATTATTACTCTATTATTCTTTAAAAATAGAGATGCTGATCTTGGTGTTAGAGGTGACTTTGTAGGTAAGTCCTCATCAGACTTCACTGAAAACCCAGTGGCTCACCATGAGTCACTTCAAGAGCTGTTGCAATTATTCCACCCTTCAGCACTAAGCTGATGACATTAAAATGCCATTTGTGTTGATTTGGGGAATATATGGAGCTGACTGGATCATACCCCATCATTGTTTGTCTTTCTGAATTACTTCTGCATCAAACCATCCTGTTTTCCTAGAGGATTTAATGACTGTTACTGTTTCCTAAAGCACGGAGCTCTGTTAGGAGCAGCAGCCTCCCAAACCCAGGTTGGGTCAATGGTTTACATGGACACAAAACACTGGTTAGACAGGGAATTCCTGCAATACTCTCTAATATCCCATTAATGCATCCTGATGACAGATTCCCTGAGCATGTGAATTA
Source organism: Dicaeum eximium (assembly GCA_013396995.1). NCBI lineage: Eukaryota > Metazoa > Chordata > Aves > Passeriformes > Dicaeidae > Dicaeum > Dicaeum eximium. The sequence goes on from VWZP01003640.1 coordinate 75,397, forward strand.
ATGAGATTAAAACCCTCCTCGAGTAATCTTTGTCAAACTGCATTTTGTTCTTTTGGAGGAGTAGGACTTGGGAGGACAAGTTCTGTGATGTGTAAGCTTTAGTGATCTCAGTACTGCATTTGTTACGTTGTTGGCAGGTTGCAGAGTTCCCAGTGCCATCCGTGGATTAGCAGGGCTTCCCTAAATCTGGAGTAGGACATGCACTTGTTGTGTTGCAGACACTCTCTCCAGCCTGAAATGTTTCATTGCCTGAGCACCTCACAGAGCCAACACCAAACTGTGCACTTAATTAGTGGGGTATTTTGCTATATCCAGCATTGATCACTTATGCAAATCCAGGTGTGTGCCTGCACTTGTTTAAAACATGCCATAAAATTAGTAATCAGTGCTTTCAGGTCCCGTGCACTATAATTTATGGATCTCTGTGGGGAAAAAGGCTGCACATACAGCAGTACTCCCCGTGCTCAGCCTTTGCACTGCATAGCAGGACACCATATCTTTGGTCATTCAAGCAAATATTTTGTTTTGACAGAAGACAAAGCCCTATATTTCAAAATAAAACCTTTCTGTTGTGTTTTGGAGCTGCTTATGAGATGTTGACTGGAAATATGTAGATATTTAAACGTTACCCAGCTTGGCACGGACGCTGGGACGCCGAGTGCTGGTGCAGGTGCTGATTAGCAAAATGAGCACTTGGGCCTGCACTAAATTCCTCCTGGATGGGCTGCTGTGGTTTCCTTTTTGACTCAAAGGTAATTCCAGCAGTGCTGTGCAGCTCTCTGAGTCTTCCAGCATCAAGGCTGTTTTTTTCCCTTTCCTTCTGATGCCTTTCAGAAAGCTGATCCACCCAAAAATCCCCTGCCAGCTGAGTATCAACAGTGTACTCCCACAGAGCAGTCTATTGGGTGGGAAGATGGGCTATGGCTCCTACCAGTTCCATGTTGATAGCTATGTGTATGCACATATGCTAATGACCATGATCACCTGTTTTTGTGTGGTGATTGGTGAAAATTTAAAAATTTTCCCTATTTTAAAGGAAAAAGGTTTTTTCCTTTTTACTGAGTGTAAACTTTGTGTAAGGTTGTGCTGAAAAACAAGGGCTGGGTGTTATCTTTGGTGACACAGCAGCCCTATTTTGCCATGCTTTATTTTATCCAAGGATTTTCATCTTTCTAGCTGCTCCAACAAGTGCCAGCCCACATCTGGGGCTGTTCTCTGCCTAGTGTTTAGTGGAACACAGGGAACTCCGTGTCTTGTTCCCTAAATCCAAGCCTTTAAGCTGCCAAAGCTCAATGCTTTCAGGTGGTCGTGTTAATTGCTCTGAAATCCATTTGTCTGTGCAAGAGTGTAGCTGAGCAGAGCCTGCACTGGTTTGGCCTTTGGTTCAGCCTCAGGTTGTGCTGGAACTTATTTCCTTGGTGGGCAGCATCAGATAGAATACTCAAGAAATGTCGATAAAACTCTGCCTAATGAAAGGTGTGCACGCAGGGGGAGGGGAATTAACTTTGTCCCATTGACTGATTCCAGTTCTTTTCCTGTTCTTCCAGCTGAAGGGCTCCCCCAGGTGTATTACTTTGGACCGTGTGGAAAGTACAACGCCATGGTGTTGGAGCTGCTTGGTCCCAGCTTGGAAGATCTGTTTGACCTCTGTGACAGGACATTCACTCTGAAGACAGTGTTAATGATTGCCATTCAGCTGGTGAGTGATGGGCAGGGCCCTGCCCTGGGGTCTCCTTGGGTGTCCATCCATCCCAGGGTCAGCAGAGTGCAAGGTTCAGGGCTGAGAGAATCTTCTTCCATCGGAGAATCACCGGGTGGTTTGAGTCAGAAGGAACCTTCAAAGATCTAATCCCACCCTCCTTTCCATGGGCAGAGACATCTTCCACTAGCTCAGGGTGCTCCAAGCCTCATCCAGCATGGCCTTGGACACTTCCAGGCATGGGGGCAGCCATGGGCAAGCTGTGCCAGGACCTCACCACCCTCACATCTTCCCCAATATCCCATGTGACCCTGTGTTCTGGCAGCAGGAAGCCATTTCCCCTTGTCCTGTCACTCTTGTCCAAGGTCCCTCTCCATCTTTCTTATAAAAGAAAGCTTCTAAGGGGTGAGAAGGACTCCTGCCTGTGAAGAGAAGGTCAGATTATGCTTATGAGAAACTGGCTCCCTGCACAGCAGAACCAGTGAAGCTGGATTCCTACGGACTTGAGTCCCACGTCCCCTACACGCCCCTGCCCCGATACCCGCCCCAGCTCCCTCCCTCTATTTGGACATCCCAGGAACACCTCATTTCTCACCCACTCCACAGGACACACAGCACAGCACCCTCCCACACTCCTACCAGTTCTGCTGGTTTGGTGCTACTGGGCTGCCTGTAGACTGAAACCTCATGAGGCAATGGGAGCTGAGGCCTCCTTAGCCAAAATACCAGCATTTGAGGGTTCTGCCTTGGTCAAATTTGGTCCAAAATTTAGTTTTCAATCAAATGGGTTTAAATTACTGACACTTAGAATATACTAGTTCTATGGGCAATATCACAGAGCCTTTAATGCACCTGAAAAGGAAAGGAAATCAAGCTAGAAGGGATTCAGGCTTGGATTTGGGTTTGTGTTAAAAGCAAACAACATGAAAGCTGAACATACTAAGTATGATACAGAAACTTCCACAAGTCAGTGGGGCCAGCCAGTCAGTTTGCCTCTTTTGGTTTTCAGACTGGTTTGCAGATTCCCAAGTACCTGCAAATATCTGCAGATATCCAGATCTTGGATAGCTGCACCTTGGGAGCACCCAGATGTGCCACAGCAGAGTTGGGATTGTATATTCACATTAATAGCTCTGCAGATAGAAGCATGGTAGGAAAAGAGGAGATGTAAGGGATGAGGAATCCAATCCTTTCCAGATAAACTGAAGTTTGGCACAGCAGAATCTCAAATGGAAAACTGAGGTCAGAACTGCAGAAGTTTGAACAGCACCTTTCTGCTACTGAGTCCTCCCACAGCAGAGCAGTCAAGTTCTCTTGGTTTTGAGTGTTTCTTTATCAGTGGAAAACCAAATTATAGTATTGGCTTTGATTAAATCAAGTGGCAACAGCTGGCAAAGCCTCAGATATGGCTTGTGTGCCCTTTGGAGGGAAAATATAAAGCTGTAAATTCATTCCCAAGGGACTGCTGGGGAAATCAAGACTGTCACAGCCATGGCTGCTGCATTTTGCCAAGTTCCGGGGCTGCAGCTCAGCTTTAGGCTTGGATGTTCTTCACTGGCATCATCTGTCAATCTTGTGGCCGGGCTGCAGCTCACCAGGGCACTGGAGCCAGTTGGAAAACACATGCTGAGGCTGATGAAGGGGCACAGCAAAAGCAGTTGGAAATGGAGGAGCTGATGTTCTCTCAAGGGATCAGGTGCTCCTCTGGCCATGGGGAGATGTTGTAGGGCCTTCTCAGTCTCCTCAGGGAGGTTGCCAGCTTGGAGTGTGCACATCTAAGGAGATTCAGCATCTTTAGGTGTGCCCCATCACCTGGCCGTGGGAGGAGTGTTTTCCAAAGGGGCTGACACTTACTGCTCAAATGAAATGAAAACCTTTTGCTCCAGCCACAAAGCTTTAGGGAAAATTGTCTTTCTCCCACACTAAATGATTGCACTCACCATGTCACACTCCAGTGTGAGACACATCAGAAAGGAAGGCTGGACTCTCAAACTCCCTGGGTTCATCCATGAATTAGGTTTTGTTCTTACTTCTGACTGGCCAAGTCTGCTTAAGCTGCTGTAATTCTAACCATGGGCATTTGTCCCCTGATCTTTCTCCTCATACTTAGGATGATCCCCATGTCTAGGAGCATCCAGTCCCGTGGTCAATTTTTAACCAGAGACATTCTGGAAAGATATTTTTTAAATACGTCTTTCTGCTTGGCTGGTGTGAATGAGCTTGACAGGTTGCAGCATCTCAGGACTGGGGTGGATCCTTTACAGATGTTAGAAGAAAGAGGAGTTTCTCTAGGAAAAAACAGGGCAGTGTCTCTTAAGAAGTGCCACGTGGGATTACAGAAGAATTCAAACATAGTTTTACATCAGGAAGGCTCTCCTGGCAGAGGGCAAGAGAGACTGGATGACAATGAGTCTTCAAGAAAGAAAGCCTGTTTGGGAATTGTTCAGACTCTTAACTGCTTCCTCCATACTCCAAATGCAGCTGAAGACATCCACTAGATCAGATCCAGTGTGTGAAGCTCTGAACAAAGCCAAGCTTGGCAATTAAAATGTGATCATTATGTCAGTCCTCACAGCCCATAAATCGTGGGAGAATGGGGTTTTTTTCAGGCTTCTGTTTTTCACTCTTGGCCAGGTCTAGCCTGTGTGATGCTCACTGACAGCTTACAACAAGTTCTGTTGTGCCACCAGGCACTGGAGAAATACTCTGGATTTGATCTGGACCAAGTTGTGGCAAGGTGTTTTTCTACCAGTGACCATCAAAACTGCCTTTGAACAAGACTAATTTCATTCTCTGCTGATCTGATCTATATTTAAGCAGGCGATGTGTGGAAGAAGGACTCAAATTTATCAGGAAAGTCTAGAGATGAAACTGCTGTCAAGATCAGTCCCTTAAGAGTTACCTTTCTGGAAGAAGAGGGTTTGTTACACTTGCTGCCTTGGCAGGAGGAAGGCAAATGAAAGCACGGGTTTCTTTGGCACCTGCTAAATGTCACAATATCCTCTCATTTCTCCACCACAGCGCAGGGGTTCTGCTGTGTGCCAAGGGATTCTCCCACCTCCTAAGGGTTTCTCTGACATCTGAAATGGAAATTTATGGCTCCAAGGGTGGACTCAGCCGGCCGTGGCCGTGGAAATCCCTCTGTAATTCACAGTCTTCCATCAACCCTAGTGCTGCCGTGCTTGCTGTTTTTCCAGTGCTAGAGCAATTCCAAGTTAGTCCCAGTTCCTCAAGTGGTTTCTCTCCCCCTAAAAGAATGAATTCAGAGTGTTTGAGCCAGCAGTTCAAACCCAAAGGAGTGTGCACTGCCCCTCTGCATCCAGCACATTCCTGGAGTGTGAGCTCCGCTTCCCCTGTCCTTGAGCACGTGATGGGTTTGATGCCGAGGCTGTGCCGCAGCACCGCTGCTCCTGTGTGCTCAGGCAGAGTCTGGAAGGGAGATGCAGCTCAGACACTGCACATCACAGCAGCCACGAGCAGGGAGAGTGTCTTGTCAGGGTGAATAAAGTATGGAAGCTACTCCAAGAAACATATTTTTGACTCGGGGAGCTTCTTTCAGCTGCCATGGCTGAGCAGAGCTCTCCATCATGAAGTGTCCAGGCAGGTGGATATAAGGAATATGAAATACCCCACAGCAACTGTGGGTGTGTGGAGGAAGCAAAAAAGGCAGGTGGGAGGAAAAAAAGCAGGAAAATAAGTACCCTTGAGTGCTGCTGGAGCATATTGGCTCATCTGACACCTCAGCTGTCCAGGTTGTTGTCCTGCCTGCTGCAACTTGCTGGGAGTTTTTAAAGAAGAATACAATGGGCCCTTTTCAGGCTCTCTAATTGCTGTTGGGATTTCAACAACTGAGCTGCTCTGGTAGCAAGAACAAATCAAATGAGCCAGTCAGGCTCCACTTGGAAGCTTGTTATGTGTGGAGAGGCAAGGAAACTCTTTGTTCCACTTTCAAGCGTTGCATCTTCATTTGAATTGCCTCCCAACATGGCTTTTTGTTTCACAGCCTGCTGCTGTGTCCTGTAGGTGATTCAAAGTGTGAAGAATGACTGAAGAGCATCTGCTCTGCTCTGCACCAGCCTGTAATTGATTGGAAATAATGGCTGTTAGCCGTGAAACCCATTTTCTCAGCACATTGGAATCAATCACTGCATCGAGGGGAGGGAGCGGCAGCACGTGCTGTTCCCTTCTTTGAAGAGTCTTGGAGCAAATTCTGTTTTTTAAGCCTGAATCACCTGCAGCCAATTTTCTCCTGTCTGCTGCCCTCCCTGTACAGCTGTTTATTTTATAAGGAGGGCTGCCCCCTCCTGCCTGCTACTTCTTTTCCAAGAGGTGGAAATGAAACAGATTTTCCTTTAAAATAGGGTGCATGGTAAGGGCCTTGGGAGTGTGATGGAGGATCACATGCATGTGGACTTTTAAAACCAGGTGTGAGTCCCAGATCTGTAAAGAGAAAGAGTGGTCTGGGTTTGCCAGCTGGGAATGTGTCTAGATTCAGGGACCAATGAAGGAGCAGTCAGGGTCTCCCAGCCCAGCGGAGTGAGCAGGGGGTTGGAAGGGTTGCTGCTGCTGGGCTGGGGGAGAGCTGGCTCAGTGAAGCTCTCTCAGCCTGCAGAGCTTTCCCACCAGGATCCACCCAGTGGAGGTGACCAGCTGGTGGCCCTCAACCTGGCTGTCCCCCAGCATTCTAGCACTGCACTGTCCCTCGCAGCGGTGTGGCAGTGACCTCTGGGGACTGAGGCTCCTTAGTGCTAAACTGGGAGTTGGTGAGACTTAGCAGAGGTTTTGCAGCATTGCCAGCCCACAAATACCTGGGTCAATCCCAGTAGCCTTTCCAAAGAAGCATTTTGTTTAAGCCCCTGTGCCCTCTGGCATGCAGGGCAGCTGTGACCAGCACAGCCATAAATGGGGATTCGTGTGTGTTCATTTGAAACATATAAAGGCAATTAAAGGTAATAAATGAAATGAAATTGAGAATTATTTCCAGTTGGAATCATCTCCTAAGTTCAGGATCCAAAGCAGAACTGCTTGACAGCCTGTTCAGCCATCACCTGCAATATATTTGGTTTCAAAAGCAATGTTAATGATGAGCTTCTGAATAAGGTGTGTTGTTAGAGGCACTCCGTCACCTCAGAAGTGGGGCTCCTGCCCTTTCACCTTCCATTTCAGTCAGACTTCCAGAAAAATGTTAGTCAAAAGCTAAAAAATACTCCAGCTATTCCTAGTTGACAGCAATGAGATTAATTATTATTTTAGTCAACTCTGAAGATCGTAAAGCTTCTGCCTGCCCAAAAATCCCCCTCCGTGAAGAATCTGGCATGTCTAAGACAACATATGGGTCGAGGGAGGAAGGTGGTAAGACACAGAGCAACAGGGGAAGGAGGTGGGCAAGGGAAGAGCTCTTGGTAACCGGTTTAGTATGTTTAAAATCAATACAAAAAGGCTGCTGCAGCTCCCTTTGGCATCCTGCCAAGAGCTGCATCCCAGCGGTAACGCCTCAGAAACAGCCTTTGCCATTTCCGTGGGAATAAAGCAGGGAGCACAGCATGATAGCCTTGGAAAGGAGGGGATGACACATTCCTCTTGCAGCTCTGCTGGGAGCCAGAGCTCTGCTCACAAGTAACTTATCCCTCCTCGTTTTGCAGATCTCTCGGATGGAGTATGTGCATTCCAAGAACCTCATCTACCGGGATGTCAAGCCGGAGAACTTCCTCATCGGCCGGCAGGGCAATAAGAAGGAGCACGTCATTCACATCATAGACTTTGGACTGGCCAAGGAGTACATTGACCCAGAAACCAAAAAACACATTCCCTACAGGGAGCACAAGAGTCTCACTGGAACAGCGAGATACATGTCCATCAACACACACCTTGGCAAAGGTTTGTCGCATGGGAGGAGCTTACAGAGTGTCCTTTAGGCTGGAGAAGCTCTCTAAGGTTATTGAGTCCAACAATTGACCAGCACTGCCGTGTTCACCACTAAACCGTGTCCCCAGGTGCCACATTCACACGTCTTCTGAACACTTCCCAGCATGGTGACTCCACCACTGCACTGGGCAGCCTGTTCAATCCTTGACAACCCTTTCAGTGAATTCTTTTCTCTAATATCTAGCCTAAACCTTCCCTGGTGTTGCTTGAGGCTGTTTCCTCTTGTCCTGTCCTTTGTTCCTTGGGAGCAGAGCACGACCCCCCCGTCGGCTGCCCCCTCCTGTCAGGGCGTTGTGCACAGCCAGAAGGTCCCTCCTGAGTCTCCTTTTCTCCAGCTGAAGGAGCCTCCCCAGCTCCTTCTGCTGCTCCTGGTGCTCTAGCTCCTTCCCTAGCTCCAGTCCCTTCCCTGGACACNTTCTTTTCTCTAATATCTAGCCTAAACCTTCCCTGGTGTTGCTTGAGGCTGTTTCCTCTTGTCCTGTCCTTTGTTCCTTGGGAGCAGAGCACGACCCCCCCGTCGGCTGCCCCCTCCTGTCAGGGCGTTGTGCACAGCCAGAAGGTCCCTCCTGAGTCTCCTTTTCTCCAGCTGAAGGAGCCTCCCCAGCTCCTTCTGCTGCTCCTGGTGCTCTAGCTCCTTCCCTAGCTCCAGTCCCTTCCCTGGACACATTCCAGCTTGCCATTTGAATCTTGTAGACCTCCCATAGAATCTTGGCTCAGCTCTCTTGCGCCCCTGAAGCTATTTGTGAACCTCCCAATGCCGTTTACAGTTGTGTGGCTTTTTTTTTTTCTCCCTTCTTTGGAGGAATTGAGCCAGCTGAAATGTTGGAAGCCTCATAATTACAGTTTTTATTAGGAACTAAATAACTGGGAGCAGCCCTGCACTGATAAAAGACAAGCAGGCAGGCGGTGATTGCTGCACTGGATGATAGACAAATAGATTTTATAGCACAGCACTCTCCCAATGCCTTCTGCTTCCAGGTGTTAGAGTTGGATGTTCCTTGACCTAGTAATTGGTTGGAGGAAATGAATGATTTAAATAACTTTAAACCCAGCTTTCACCTCCTCTCCTGGCTGCTTTCTTTCCTACCAGAAGATTACATTTCTGTGGCTAAAAGGCAAAAAATAACTTACTAAATGTTTATATTCTGTTAAATCCGTACAAGCAGTGAGATAATGGAATATTTTCCAGGAGGCCTCCTAGCATGTTGGCTCCCACTTGAAGAGCTCACTGTCTTTGGGGAGTAAGGAGAGATGAGCCTAGCTTCTAATTTTGGGAAGTGAGGAGTCAGGCAGGGATGGAGGAATGGGAGGGCACAGTGGGAGCAGGCTGGGAAGCTGCTGGTGCAGGCGATGTGGAGGGAAGATGTGTTTGAGTTTGAAGTGCACCATGTGCCTTCCTTACGACTCATTTCCCACAGGATTTCAGCTCCCACCATGGCTCATGCAGGGCAATGGTCCAAGTCAGTTTTGGGGGTGTATTTGAGGGGGCTGTCCCTGCCCAGAGGGGTTGTGAGGAGCTGACGCTTCACTGGTAAGACCAGCTCAGGTGGAATCAGTTCTTTCACATTTCAAACTCAGGAGTCTGACTGCAGTTTTTCTGAGAGACAAGTGCACTCAACCATCCTCCTGGAAGTCCATCTGCATCACTGCACTAAATTACCCAGGACATCCTCTTTTTTTCCCCTCTTTATCAGGATAACTGCAGGAACTGTCGTTTCAGTTCCCTTCTCCCAAGTGTTCCCACTCCCAGCATCTCCTGCAGGTGAAGTGGCCACAATGTCATGGGCTGGATCTGCTCTGGATCGTGGAGCATGTTGTTTGGAGCAGGTGGGGTTCAGAGGAGGGGAGGTTGCACCAAATGAACCCAAGAGTGCAGCTCAGCCCAGCCCAGTGTTGCCTCCACATCTCTTGTTCTCTTCTGTCCTCCCCTGGGGTTTTGGATACATTTTGACAGCTTGTTTTGGGATATTTTTCCTTTGGCTCCATGCCCCTTTTCCCCCCCCTTCATTTATAATTGTAACATCTGCATGGCAGCATAAAGTGTTCCACGGCACTGGAAGGAGCAATTTTTGATGTGTTCTGATGAGCAGCAGAGGAAATTGGGAAAGGGTTGGCACTGTGCAAGTGTAGATCCCTGCAGCTGTTGTGAGTGTCCCATTCCCGTTATGTCCAGAGGAAATGCTCAAGCACCACATGGCACCATTGACACTGGCAGGTAGGAGAAGAATTGGGGCACTGCTTTATTCCTCTGAATGAAGAGTTGTCCGTTCTACTTCAGGTTGGATGTGTGTTGTGCAGTTCCCACGTAATCTCATGGCTTCTGGCTGATCATATACATTTTCTGCCTTTCTGAAACAACTTCTGGTTTTGCACAAGATCTCAGCAGCAGACAGTGAGTGAACATCCCTGTGGTACCTTTATCTCAGATACAGGTGTGGCTGCTGCTGAGATCTCAGAGCCATTTCTGCCTCTGCAGCAATAATTTGTCATCTCCTCTCTTTTAGAGCAAAGTCGTCGAGACGACTTAGAAGCCCTTGGCCATATGTTCATGTATTTCCTCCGAGGCAGCCTGCCCTGGCAAGGATTGAAGGTAGGTTCAAACTTCAGGTTTTGTCCTTTAAAACTTTGGCTAGTCTCTACCAAAGGAGAATCCGCTGGGGAAGCATTGGCAAAATCCAGTCAGAAACTCTGTCCTCTCTTTTGTGTCCTTGAAGCCTAACACCTAGGCATTAAGTTTAGCTGCAGGGAAGATTTTAAGGTAGAAATACATTACCTGGCACTTCAAGTTGCCAAATTGGTACAATTTTGGAGAGAAAGCTGAGCAGAGAGACAGGGACAGCAATGAGAGAGCTGTGATTGGAAGCTGCCCCAAACTGGAGCCTGACTGGGACAGTGATTGTTTATGAAATTCCAGTTACAGCAGCACAATCCCCCAGCTGCATCTGTGATCTGTGTTTATAATGGGAGCAGTTTGATGGGTTTAGATGCACAGATGGACTTCAGCTTGAAAAACTGGTTTTCTGGCACAAGTGTTGGACTTGGCTTCCCTCCAGAGACACTGGACACTCAGTGCTGGGGAGTTTATGAGATGCTGTGTACAATGTGGAGAGCTGCAAGAAATTGAGTTGCCAACTGCCGCCAACATCCATCAGCTGAGCTAACAAGGAGTAAGTCATTCACTGGCTCCAGAGCTGTTGGAAGCAGCTTCACTTCTCCATCACCTCCCTGATGATTAAGCTACTGTGTTCAGCTTTGTAATTGAAGGGAGTGAAGAGACTGATCAGGTTAGGTTCATCAGGGAAGACAAGAACTCCTGTTGGAAAAAGGAGCCAAGGCTTTGGGTTCAGGAGCTGCTCGGCAGAGCTGTGCAATGGTCAGTGGGTACAGACCTAGTTGGTCTGACAGACCTTGTACAGCTGTTTTTCACCACCTATCCAGAGTTAGTCTCAGCTCACCCTCATCAGGCACATGGCCAGAAATGTTGGCAACAGCTCATAAAAGCAAAGAAGGGTTTTTCAAGCATGAAAGAAATCAGACTCTCTGATTTTATGTCCACGCCTCTCTGTAAGTGTATTATTCTAGTAAGTATTTTCTTTCTGGCTTAGTTGAACTCATCTGCTTTAAATTAATCCTGTAAATTATTCTAAAATAATTCCAAGTTTATACAAGGTTCTACAGAAGTTCCTCAGTTCAGTGCTGAACTTGATAAAAATTAGTTGATTCCTTTTTGAGGTCCAGGGTAAACACAGACTCTCCAGCTGGATTTAGAACGTGGCATCTTTGCCCTTCTAGGTTTTCTCAGGTTACACTTTTGATCTGTACTGTCAGGTCTGTATCTGCAGAGAATGTCTACAGAGCTAATTATGCTGCTGCCAAGTCTAATTGACATATTTTGAAATGGAGGCAAGAAACCCCACTTCTAGGGTGCCACCTGGAGCAGAGTTCTCTGCCTCAGGTTGATTTTGGTGGGAAATCCAACTGCAAATGGTTTCATTTCCTTGTTGACCACATATTAAAGCAGTGATGAGTTTGAGGGTGAAAGGAAAGGCTGTGTGGGAGCAGCTGGGGATTTGGGAGAAGCGCGACTGATGTAGAGTCATTATCAATGTGGTACGATCCTGTTGCACAGAGGAAAACCCAAATTGCTGTGAAATGGGTCTGTTTTGTAGTTGTTTGTGAAGGCAGCTCAATGGCCCAAAGCCTGGGGAGGTCCTGATGTGCTATCACAGTTCATGCACCTTTATTTCCTTCTCTCATGAAACCTTCCCTGCACAGTCCTCAGAACTGGGCTGTGAGAAATGAGCCTTGTAAGACACTAATAAGGGTCCTACCTTTCATGAACAAAGATGTTTTGAGCATCCTTGGATGTTCTCTCCCAATAGCCTGTGAAATATTCCTACTGGTGTAGTGCAGGATGCAGCTCAGTTACAAGTAACATCTCCTGATGTCACCCAGAATGGGCATTAAATACCTTGTTTTTCTTCCCATACAGCATGTCCTTTCTCACATGGTTGAACTCTTTCTCCACAACTGTTTTGTCTTTGTGCGCTGCAGGCTGACACCTTAAAAGAGAGATATCAGAAGATTGGGGACACAAAGAGAAACACTCCAGTTGAAGTTCTCTGTGAGAACTTTCCAGGTAAAGCGCTGATGGGATCATGTGAGTGCAGCTGGAGGTGCCCATGCCTTGTTAAATAGGATGGGCCTGGGCTCCTCTGTCAGAAAGTATCGGATGATGTGTATCCATCGTGTTGTTCCTCAAGCTGGCAAACAACTGGAGCTGCTGCTGTAAATTAGCAGGACCTGAGGTCTTAAAATGAACAAAACTCTTCTCATCAAGGAGGCTGGACAGTGCTCAAGGGCCCTGTATGCCTGTTTTACTTCTTGGCTTCCTTCCAAAAGAGCTCCTCATTATTCTACCTCTCCCAGCTGACCATGTTGGAACTACCGAGTTAATTCTTTCCCAAATGGAAGGTTTTACAGGTGTTGCAGGTGTAGGTGGCCAGCTTGGAAGATGGGATTGTGTGTCTGACCATGAATTCCACCTTCTGGGAGCAGTTTTAAGGAGAGTGTTACTAAAGTGTGCTTCTAGTCAAGCTCAACACTTGATCTCCAGTTAAACAGACCTTGGAGCAGGGTACAGAGTTAGCGCCTTCCCCAGGGTCCCCCTGCCACAGAGTGGGCTTGGGAAGTTTTGTGGGGTATTTCTGAAGTCCTGACACCAGGGAGAGCACCCACAATTAATCCCATTCCTGTAGGAGCTGTTGTGACACACGGCTCTTTTCCAGCATGAGGAGTAGCAAGCCTGGAATGGGATCATTGTTCACTCAAGTCACTGTAATTCCCCAGATGTCTTATTCCACAATCCACCTAGTTCCAAGCAGAACAGCTTCAGGTTGGCTGTTCTCATCTTTTTGACAGCACTCCTTCTCACAGCTCCTCCAGGTCTGGGCTGATAGGAGATGAGAGAACTGAGTTCTGTCCCTTATTTGCCTGAAACCGATTGTTCTCTGCCTTCTGGAGGTATTTAAAAGAGAGAATTCTTCCTTCTCCTTTTTTTCCCCCTCTTTTACCTCCATGGAAGCCACAAGCACAGAGTTAAATATCAGTAAGTGATGCCTTGTGAGGGCTGACCTAGAACAGAGATAGACAGAGTTAAAGAATAAAGTAGATATTTAGTAAAAGGCCTCAATGGATCCACTTTGGGCAGCACAAGAGCCCAGCCAGGGCTGCACCCAAGATGAACCAAAATGGTCACAAAATGGACACTGGTCACAGGGTCTCTCACTTTTACAAGTTCTGCTCCACTTGCATATTGGAGTTAATTGTCCAATTACAGCTTTAGCCCATGAAGTCCCATCCTTCTTGTTTTTCTCTCTTCAGTCCACCATTGTTTATGCTCTTGAGCCTGAAATTTGGATGATTTGTCCTTGGTCCCCAGCTAGAGAAGGAATTGTTTGTCTGCCTACTCTGTGAGGAGATCTTACCATCCCCTAATATGAAGCTCAGAACTACCCACTAAAGCAGCACAGAATCTGAAAAATATAAAAACTAAAACCTGAGGCATCATAAGCATTCTATTATTATTTTGGTAAGCTGAAGTCAAGGCCATGAGCCAAGAGAGAGCTGGGAAAAGGCAGGACATGAGTTCCTAGGACTCAATATTCTGTGCATGCAAAGTGTGACCCAGATGCAGGAAAGCAATTAATTAGCTTAACACCAAACCCTGGTCTGTAAATTAACCCTCTTCAGCTAAATTAACCTTGGAGCCTCCCCCTCTAGTCTAGTTTTGAATATTCAGGTGCTGCCAATGTCATGATGGGACACCTTCCACTGTTCCAGGATGCGCTAAGCCCCATGCAACCTGGCCTTGGACACTTCCAGGGATGGGGCAGCCACAGCTTCTCTAGCCAAGAGCATTCTAAATACCCGTGAGCAGCCTGTTGTCAGGTTCAGTGAGCTGATTTCTCACTCTGTTTATTTTTATACCAATGTATAGAATAAATCAAGGTGTGGAAGTCAGATTTGAGCAGAGGTGGGACTTCCATCTTTGCTTGAGAAGTGTTTGAATTGTTTTCCATTGAGGACTGCTACTAAAAACCATGACTTGTAGGAGAAAAGCCAGAGGTAGTGCTGGCAGCCCAGACATTGGTTTCTAAGAACTCATTTGGAAGACTCAGGGATAAAAGCTGGTGCTTTTTGCCCTTTTCCAACAGAGGAGATGGCCACGTACCTCCGCTACGTGCGGCGATTAGACTTCTTTGAGAGACCAGACTACGATTACCTACGGACCATCTTCACGGAGCTGTTTGAAAAGAAAGGCTACACCTTTGACTACGCCTACGACTGGGTCGGCAGGCCAATTGTGAGTTGTCCCTGAAAATTCCATGCCTTGCCTTTCAGGTGCTGCCTCCTCACCACTGCCCTTTTGTTCCCAATAATCCCAATTAATGCCAGTGAGTTTAGGATCAAATCTTTCAAATGTCAACACAGTGAGATGTCCTGACATGTGTTCAGCGGCTCCTTGCAGTGCCTCAAAGTTTTCCTGAGGTATACAGGCCCCATCCATCTCTCTGGACATTCAAGCCTCATCTTCCCATTTGTGACAGTGAACATGATGAATTCCCTCTAGTCTAGCACAGGATTAGAGACCAGTATCTAAAATCCATTTTAAAGCAAGAGAACCACAGAAACCCCCTATATTGGTCATGTTCCTATCAAAAAGGTACAGGAGATTGAGGCAGGGTTCTGATGGATGTTCAGTGAGTAATGGAATCCCAGAATGGTTTGGGTTGGAAGGGATGGTAAAGCCCACTTTGTTCCACCCCCCTGCCATGGGCAAGGACACCTTCCACTATCCCAGTCTGCTCCAAGCCCCATCCAACCTGGCCTTGGACACTTCCATAGCTGGGGCAGCCACAGCTTCTCTGGGAAACCTTTCCAGAGCCTCACCACCCTCACAGGGAGGAATTTCTCCCAAATATCTAATCTAAACTTGCTGTCCTGAACTCAGAATGTCTTGGAGGACACTCAGAGGCTCCACCAGCTCTGTACAGTACATGGCAAGGAGGTGTGGGAGAAACCAACCTCCATTTAGCATGACTCCATGTGGACCATCACCCTGATCTCATTGCATCACTTTTATCATCAAAACCCAGTTAAACACAGGAAGACCTTGGCCAAAGGATGTATCATGGGGAAATATGGTAGAAGAATCTAAAGCTCCTTGTTTTAGGTCATTCTGCTCACGACCCACCCCAAAGAGCAGTAATGACATCTGTAAATGAATTGTCACTGGTGCCAGATCAAATGCCATCAGTGCTAAACTTGGTACCACTGCTGGTGCTTTACTGTCCCAACTATATTTAGCGTTCCCCGTGCTTACTGTGCTCAACAGAGTTCCTAAGAAATCATTCCCTTTGTGAATCAAGATTTTCTCTTCATTTTTCTTTAATTACAAAGGCAGTTGATAAAGAGCACCTTGTAAGACAAGTGTGCTATTGCTGACAACCATGGTGGTTGCCATAGAGATCTCGATGTTGGGAGCAGGGATTATGACTTTGGTGAGAAGAGAGCAGATGAAGCTTTAATTTTAACACATCCTGTTTCTATGCAAGCGTGATTTTTACAAGTGGTGAGACAATGGGATGAGGAAAACAAGTCTGTATATTTTCAGTTGTAATAATTCTGTGTGAGACACACTAGGTGTGATCTGACATCAAAACAGACACCTAACTGTATCTTCATAATGTTTATACAAGACATTTGGTGCTGATGTCCACCATCACATTTCATGTCTGTAAATCACAGGGATTTTATAGCCCTGACTGTAATTCTCCTTGGGTCATTTGGGCAGTGTTTTGATGTTTTTCTGCTTCCTACTGGCTTGATAAGGTGGGTTTGTGCATGTGAGAGTCTTCGCCCTAACCAGCACCTTATTTTCCAGCCTACTCCCGTGGGATCTGTCCATGTGGATTCTGGGACCTCAGCAGTGACAAGAGACAGCCACATCCACCGGGACCGACCATCACAACAGGCCCTTCGCAATCAGGTGCATCGCTTGGCTCCTCTCCCAGTTCCTCTGGCACTGCAGAAGCAGAAGCCACGTGGCATAGATGGCTGAGGCTGATTCCTGGTCATAGCAAGGACAATTCCTGCTTAATTTAGAGATGGTGATTTGAGGAGAATTTTGTCAAAGCAACAGGTTATTGAAATAAGGTGATCAACCAGTGGAATTGCTCGGTGTCGTGAGCTAACCGGAGTCCAGTTTGGAATAGGGTTGTTTTTCTGTAGTTTGTGGTTAAACAGGTTCAAGTCGATCATCCAGCCTGGTTAGACTCCCTGACTACCACGTTTTTTGAGGTGCTTTTTCTCATAGCACACAGACCATGGAGCAGACTGAGAGTTGTGCTGATGGCAGCCTGTTCCCAGGTGTCCTCTGCCCACAGAGCGTGTGGCTGTGACAGGGATATGTGTCCCAAGAACATCCCTATGTCCTTTTTAGAGCGTCCAGTTCACAGTGTGAGTGTTGCAGAGCACAAAGGACAGGCCGGGCAGAACCCTCAGGAAGGCATCACAGTCTGGATGAACTGTCATGGGGAAATTGAATTTCCCATTTTTTCCTTTCTCATTGTACTGTTTTGTTGGTGTTGAGAGTTTGGATTTTCGGTGTTAACAGAATTCTCAGACTTGCAGTAGATCTCCAACTGCAGCTTCTCTCTGGAGCTGTTGCTGCTCTTATTCCCAGGGAGTGGTTCCAGGCTTATTCTGCTCCACCAGTCTCCACGTTCTGCTCAGTTCCTCAAACTAGAATTTGTGGGTACAGAACCAAGCATGGGGTGTAACAGCCTGTCTGGGCTCAGCCCTCCTGGCTCTGAAGGGTCACACAGGTAACATAGGGTAGGATACATCCCAGTCCATCAGCTACAGTCAGGAATACCCCTCCTTGGGTAGTGCTGCTGTAGGAGGCTGGGTTGTTTGCAGCATGTGTGCATGGTGATTAGTGTGGGCTGGTGTGTGAGCCCTGACACAGTCATCTGCTTTAGTAAATACCCTGTTGGAGGCAGTAACCCCCTGGTTTTGGGGGGGGTTATTCAGCCAGTCTCGTATTGTCCACCTGAACCACAGACCTTCACATTGTGTATGTGTGAGGTGTTGTGTTTCCTTGACAGCAGTGACACCTGGCTTCATTTTCAGGCATTTTAGTTCACAAAGGCCCAAAGAAATCACAAAATATGCAGGTAGCCTGCAGGCCTTGTTCTTCTGAGGTGCACAGATAGTGCAGTTCTGGATTGCACAGCAGCTTTTGTCATATTTTCACCTAAACATTACTTAGGATGATGAATTATTTAATATACCATGGGGAAAATCAGGTTCTTCTCACCAAAAGACAAACAATTCTCTCCTGAGAGATGTTCCCTTAAAGTCTAGAGCAAAGCATTTCTTTAAAGGAGAAAGGCAAAAATAATAAACATCTTGAGAAGTGACTTGGAGGCATGGGTTTGGGTCTCCAGATTTAATGGCCTAATTTTTGTTCTTGGGTGTAATAACTGCAGATTCTCTCTTACAATATTTGACTCCTATTAAAGAGCTAATGTGGAATCTCCTCTTCGTAGCCTTTTCCTCTGGAAAGTAAAGGGTTTTAATCAAAGAGGAGTGAGCTCCTCCCCCTCTGTCTTTAGTCTTGCCATGTGATTTGCAAGCTGGTAGGAGGGTGATGAGTGTGAATGGGAACTTGATGCTCCCAAGCTGTATCAGGGAATATTTTGGTTGGATACCATGAAAAGGCTGTTCCCCCTGAGGGTGGTGGGGCATTGGGCAGGCTCCACAGGGAATGATCGTGGCCCAAGACTGCCAGACCTCCAGGAGTGTTTGGACAGTGCTCTCAGGCACAGGGTGGGATTGTTGGGGTGTCTGTGCAGGGCCAGGAGTCAGACTGATAGTCCTTGTGGGTCCCTTCCAGCACAGAATATTCTGTTGTATTCTATTCTGAATTTCATGGCATCACTTCCTTGGTGTCGCTCCTTAGGTTGTGTTGGGCTCAGCTCAAGCCAACTTCAAACCCTGTTTGTCACATACTTGGTTGTAGAGCTGAAAGACACAAATCTGGCTCTTGTGGCTACTGGAGCCTTTCCTGGAAATTGGTTCCAGGCCCCAGGCAGGAGCCTGATTCTTCCAGCTCTGATGTAGCTTCATTCCCTGGGCTAGTCAAGCCACCTGATGCTGTGGAAGAATAGCACTCAATATGTGCTTTCCACTAGCTCATAAAACCTGCATTTAAATTCTCCAGTTGTTCTTTATCTTGTGAATTAAAAAAATATTCCAAGGGAGATGCTTCTTCTTCAGATATCACCAAGGACAAGAGGTTTGAGCAGCATCTCAGGCCAATGGGAGGAACCTGTAGTGGGAATATTTGATAAATTAGATGATCTTAAGGTGCCTTCCAACCCATAAGGCCTCTCCCGGCCGCAGCATTTTCCTGACATGTTCATCTGTTTGGGGCAAAGAGGAAACTTGTTAGCCAAAACTTCTTATCTACTTTTCTGCAGAAAACCAAAAAGCCCCCAACCCTCTCTCCAGTCAAGCAGGTGTGGATGTTTCCTTCACTGCACAGGTGAATCAGTGTGTGGAACTGCCTTTGGGTGAAATGAAATGTTTGGCTTCGGTTTATGTTGCAAATTTTAGTTTAAAAGTAAGTATTTGAGGGAGGTTGAGCTTGTGAATTCCCATCTTGCTGCCATTCCAAGTGCTCTGGTGTGTGTCACCAGACATAGTTAAACACTGTCAGTGTAATTGTGACTGTGCTGAAATCCATGGAAGTGAAGTTGTTGTAAAGAAATTATTTCCAGAATAGATATTTCCCTTCATTCAGCAGCTAAAGGAGATGAAATCCACTCCCACAGTGGATCTCTGCAGCCACCATGCAAGTAAATAATGAGGTGCACTTGGTAAAGGGGAATTTTAGTCCAGCTAGAAGTGCAAATGCCCTGCTTTCTGCAAAGAAACTAACTCACTAACCAATACACCTTTATTTCTTCTCCTCATTCACCTTTTGCCCTCTCTTCTGTTTCTTTCATGCTCCTGAACTCCTGGGCAGGCGCCATCGGATCGCCGAGGAGAATGGGAGATCCAGCCGAGCCGGCAGACAAATACCTCGTACTTGACATCTCATTTGGCTGCAGATCGACATGGAGGATCAGTGCAGGTACCTCTTCCTTCTCCTGTGTGCAGCCTTTGTGTTAAACCCCCTGAATTCTCCTCAAATTGCAGCAATGTTGTGGTCAGGAGAGCAATTTCACTGGTCCTGTCCCATAAGTCATGCTCAAGCCATGGTTTGGGAGGGACCCACGCTGTGATGGCCAGCACCATGGCTTTTACCATTTCAACAAATATTTTTAAGCTGTATTGAACACAAATTTGTTAAACTGAAGCCATAAAGGAGTGGCATTAGTAGGTCTGGTCTATAACCTACCCTCTACCCTATCTTGGAGGTGCTCTAAGGCAGTACAGGCAGCTGAAGAAGGATTTGTTGTACACAGTCCCCATTAATGTTGGGAAAAGAGTGGAGCTGTTCCAAAGCAGTGAGCCCCTGCTCCCTCCTAGCGACCCAAAGCAAAATGGCTCTCATTCCGTCCTAGTTAGCTGCTTTTATGTGTTAAGGTTCCTCCCACAGACTGAATTCCCAGGCATCCTTTGCGGGCATCTGGGCATTTGCCCCACCGGCAAGTGGGGAGAGGTCACTCACAGCCTGATCATGGAGGCTTTCTCTGCCCTGACTGGCTGCAAGGAGAAGCCTCCCCAGGGACAGGGCTGCTAAAACAACATGTACAGCTCTTATAGGAATCTTTCATCTCATGTAAAACATACGTTGAGGCATAAATAAAAATCACATTGGTCCTTCTCAGTGAGGGGAATGTTTCCTTGTGACAGCAGCACTGAAGCTGCCCTAGGAATTGGATGGGAAGAGTTCCCAACCTGAGCAGTTTACGAGCTCCTTGTGCCACTGTAAGCACTAAAATTCTGCCTATCTGCAGTTGAGAACAGGAAATGTGCTGTGTGTGGCTGCTAAGCTGCAGAGGCTGGAATTGTTCCTCAGCAGATGCCCCAGCTCATGCTGGACTTTGGCAGGTCAGCAGCTTCGAGTCACCATTCCCTTTAAGGCTACGTGAATTTGCCACGTGAAAATGAAGTAGCGGCATGCAAAAAGCGAGGAGGAAATTCAAAGCCTTTTGTAAATGGAATTTAACAAGTAGCTGAACAAAGTGTGGGAAGAGCCCTGGGAAGAATGCAGTTAAGTGCCAGTGCTCTGCAGATCTGCATGGGAAAGCATGGGGAACTCAGGGCAGCCCAGCATGATGAGTAAGGGAAGGGTGAAGACTAAGGAGTTGTCACTTAAGGAAAACTCTGAGCACCATGTGAGCCGAGTTCTAACGTGTCCTGGCGCAGCCCAAGAGGCCTGGTTGGCAGAAACAGCAGCTCCTGGTAGTACTGAAGTGTTCAAAATTAACATAATGTGCTGACTAGGTGACCTCTGCTGCAATGGTCAGATCATCCAGAGCCACCAGGAGTTCTGGGTAGCACTCCTACCCCCGCCCCATGGGAGATGATGCCTTCTACCTTGTAGAAAGGCTAAGGGGAGGAACAGGATAGGGGAACATTCTTACAGCTCTGGAGCCAAGAGCAGCTCCCAGTTTTCACAGCAAGGTGCAGAAGCTTGTGCTAACATCCAGGTGAAGCGTGGAAGGGTTAGCCGAACTTTTGTCCCATGCAGGATGATTTGGGGGTTGGAGTAATGGAGCAGTGATCAGTTATCCAGAAAATTATGTGGATGTCTTGGTTTGAAAGACAGGTATCTGCCAAAGAAGGTGGGAACCTCCCTTGGAATGTTAAATTTTACTCTCTTCCTTCTGAATTATTATAACTTTGAAATCAAGGGGCTTTCAGGCAGAGGTATGGGGAAAGCACTAACAGCTCTCTGCTCTCACGTGTGTGTATAACCAGGCAAACAAACAAACAAACACACAAACAAACAAACAAACAAACACACAAACAAACAAACAGCAGCAGCTCCGGCTCTCACCGAGCAGAGCCAAAACCCGGCCCGGCCTCTCCGGCCGCGGCTCCTTCCCCTGGGCGCAGTTCCGGGCGCGGCCGCCAGGGGCGCTGCTGGCTCCGGGCCGGGCCGGGCGGGCGCGGTGATTCCCGCGCGCCTGCAGGGGGCGCTGTGCGCGAGCTCAGCCCCGCTCCCTCACGCGGTGATGGCGGCGGGGCAGTGGAAGGAACGGAAAAGGCGCTTCCTTTGCAAACCCACAGGGGCAGCCTGTCCCGGTACTTCTCCAGACGGTGAAATGGGCTGCAGCAGGAACCTCGGCGTGGCGGCTGGAATGGTGGAGAAGAGCACGCTTTGGGGTGGCAAACAAAATGTAGCAGCAACTGCACAGCCATAGCAGCAGCTGCGGGGTGTCCCAGCGGGTGCTAGGTTAAAGTAAAGCCAGAGGCAGCAGCAGAAAACAACCGGGCTGAGCAGCGGTAGTCAGGCTCCTGCAAGCAGGGAGATGACCCCTCCAGGAAGGAGGAGGGCTCAGGGTCCTGGTTTTTCCCCTGAGACACCCGAGTAGATGGTGAGGGTCCTTTCCAGTGCAATGATAGTAAGGTTCCACTCCTACAGCCACTCTTGCAAGCAAAGGCTCACCCACAGTAAGGAAAAAGCAGTACAGGGGCTGGACTCCACAGTGGCAGTGGATTCTCCCCGTGGTAGCAGCAACTCTACCTCCTAAATCTTGCAATTATCTCTGCCTTTCCCAAGACAAAAGCCCCCAGCTAAGAGAGTAGCCAGCTGCACGCTTTCCCTTCCTTGGTCACTTTTTTTGTCTCTTAAGTACTGGTTGTTATCATCTCTTAGGCAACAAATGGGACAAAATTCCCTGAGAGAAAGAAAAAAAAAAAGAAAAAATCCAAATTCCAACAGTAGAGCTGCTGGGAGGTAATGAGCTGGATGGTTATCCTGTAATGGAAAAGCTGGAGCGAACCATCATCTCAGGTGTGAGGCAGAAAGAGATGACAGACTGTCAGTAGCTTTGGGGAGAGGACGTAATTCCCAAACTTGGCTGTGTAAGGAATGGGACTTAAGGATTGAGGCTTCTCCCCATAGTACTGTCAGGCAACAAGACTGAGCAGCTCATCTGTAGAAATGTCAGGAGAAAACAATCACCATCATAGAGCTTGTGTGTGTAGATAGGGCTGGCAATCAGTGCTCACACAGTGCCTGTGCTCCTAGAGGGAATGTGAGTTAGGGAGCACACACACAGGCCCCTGCCTGCTGCTCTGCTTTGGCTGCTCCAGCCTGGAGACTCCAAGGCACCCATAAAACACAGCAGCCTCCTGAGAGGGTGAAGAGAGACAGGAACAAGCAGTTATTCGTGAGATTTCCCATTCCCTCAGCAGCCCTTGCCAGGGAGCCTCGCAAACGGGGTGTTCCTTTGTGTTGCAGGTGGTGAGCTCAACCAACGGGGAGCTGAACGTGGACGACCCAACAGGAGCACACTCCAACGCACCCATCACAGCGCAGGCGGAGGTGGAGGTGGTGGAGGAAGCTAAGTACGTTTTCTTTACAACAGGCTTTCCACTGGTTGGTCATTATCCTTCTCCTGGGAAGCGAGTGGGGACATTTTTCTGTGGCAAAGTCCTCAATGCTCGTGTCCCGTGCCCTTTTCCTTGCATATCGCTGCTTTTGTGCATGGTGCCTTCAGTGCTGCTGCTGCTGCTTCTCTTTGACACTTGTCATGCCTGGAGAACATAACTCTTACTCAGAGCATGTATTGCCAGATAGACATTTCAGTAGCACAGATACCAAAATACCGGGAGCTGATCTCAGGATTCCCAGTGAGCAGCCCCCATTGCAGAGGGAGGACACGCTGTGCTTTCGTGCTGAGAGTGTAGGAGTAGCTTGAGCACAGCTCAGCTCAGCAAAGAGATCATTGGTCTGAGACTTGTCACTTCTTTTCTGGCTGTGAGAGGTGGGTGCCAGGTATCCAGAACAGTCTGGAAGTAACTCTTGCAGGGATGGGTTGTTCTCCCTGGGGGTTCTCTTGTTCCAGCCCTGAGAATCTGAGTGAGAGGAACCAGAAGCAGCTTGTGGAGGAGAAAGTGCTCCCTCTATGCTGACCTCTCCTGTAGCTTGTGGTCAAATGTGAGAACTGCTGTCAGAGCTGCTGCTTTGACCATTTTGGCTCCTGTCCTGCATCTGGCACCATCATGTCACCTTTTGTCACCTTCTCAACTAAACCAGGACCTGTCACTGCAGGATCACCACAGAGTTCTAGCACTCCCTGAGCTGGGGGCCAGTAGGCCCAGGGCTGCCTTTGAACTGGTCGGTGCTGAGACTTGGCCTAGCTGCCTGGTTATTATTTGACTGGGTGATACTGGTGCCACTTGTCCCCCTTTGTTTGCCTCAACCTTTGGGGGCACTTCTGTATGAAGAGGAAAAGTGGCAGGTGCGAGGAAGGGTGTATGGATGGAAAAGGTCTGTAGGTGTGTGTCATCTGTGCTGGATGTCCTGAAGGTCTTCTGCTTTCTATTTCCCAATCCCTCAGGAAGCACCTCTGTGGGATCTTGCTCACTGGTAGGTGGCCTGGCCTTGATCCCAGCAGCCACAGACACACCTTCTCCTCCCAGCCCAAGAAGCCTTGGATCTGGTGCAGGCTCCTCATCAAGCTGGGAGGGTGGGGGAGGTCTTGAGGAAACTTCCAGAGTATGCAACATTCCTCTTAGATAAGGGTTGTGTGGCAAGCAGAGACCACCAGTTCGGCATCACGGGCTCTGAAGGGCGTCCCTCCAGGCCTGTGGCTCCTAGGATGGGGCAGATTGTTATCCCAACAGTTCTGATCCAACAGCCCAGTGCAAGGAAGAATCAGGAGCATCTCCAGCCCATGTTTATGCAGTGAGGCCAGGTCCAGCCCCCACTCTCTGTACACGGGAGACATCAAGCCAGGTGGGAAGGAGCTGTGCTACCCAGGCCCTATCCCACAGCACATGGAGCTGTCCTGTGTCTCTCCAACACTTGTTTGTGTGCTCCCAGGTTAGTTTTGGAGGTGCTGGGAAGCAGAGCATACGCTGCTTTGCACTGACAGGTTTGGGGTCTCTTGTAATTCCCAAGCATAGATGGCTTCATTCTGCTTGCCACAGGGAGGGCTTTGTCTTTCCTTACATCTCTGATCACAAATCCCCTCAGGCACACAAGAAGGGCAGAGGACTTTGGGATGCTGCTCTGCAGAAAAGAGTGCCAGAGAGCGCTGTCAGGAGCTGGAGCTGACTCTGTGTTTTGAGATGATGTGCAGTGGTGGGATGGGCCTTCCCTGGCATTCCACAGGCAGAGCCGTGCCAGTGCTTCTGCTTGGAGTGTGCCGGAGAAAAGCTCTGGATTCTGGCAGTGGGTGTCACTGGAGGGACGGTCCCAGGGATAGATCCATCAGCAGCCCCTTCTTCTGCTGGAGCTGCAGGGGACAGGAGCTGACAGCGGCCCAGAGTCCCTTTGTGATGCCAGCCCCAGATAAGGGGCTGGTGTCTCCATGGAGAAGGGGCTTGTCAGAGGCCTCACCGTGGAGGCGAGGGCAGAGCGGTGTGAGTGCTGGGGCGGGCGGCGGGCAGGCCTGGTGTGTGTCTGCCGCTCTGCACTGCATGTTTGCATGGCTGCAGTGACTCGCTTCCATCCCACCTCTGTGAACTAATCGCTCTTTCTTCCTTTCTGTGTTTTTTCTCTATACTCTCTGTAGCTGCCTGAAAATGCTCAACTTGTGGTGAGTCCCTCTCTCCAGTCCACATGCAAGGGGGAGCGGACCAGACTAGACTGGGGTTGGCAAAACCAAACCCACCAAATGCTAAAAAGGCACAAAGTCAAAGCCAACCCAGAGCCGTTTTGATTTTAGCACCATTTGCAATATTGGGGAGGGCATGGGCTGTGTCTGACCGGCCACACTAGGCTGAGGGATTCAGCTGATCTCTGAATGGATGGATGCAAAATCGGATTTTAATCCTTTCCTATTTGGCTTTCCACCTCCCCCAAACGTTTACCTGTGAGCAGATGATGCCTGATGGAGTTGGGCAGAGTCGGGCCTAGGCTGGCTGAGCCTCTTGCAGGAATTCCTCACGCAGACGGTTACAAAGGGAAAACCCTGCACTGAGTATTGAGGAGAGCGGCTGGTCACTTCCTTGGAAAGTCTCCTCTTGGAGAAGCACAGGCCAGAGATGATGGAAGGACAAGGCCAGGGAGTCCTCATTAGTGACAGAGCCCCTACTCAGAGAGCGTAGGTGGGAGGTGACTCCTTTCTAGCCAGCTGAAGTGCAGGTGATTGGGCTTCTCCAGGAAAGAAGGAGTGGAAAGGTTGGGATTAGCACTGGTCCAAGAGCAGCTTGGGGCTTTATCAGGGTTTTGAAGCTGCAGCTGTAGTGTCCCAGTCTCAGGTTGTCCCAGGAGGTGCCCCTTGGGGAAACCACATACCCAGTAAGTGAAGGACCAAGCAGACACTCAGATGAGTTTTTAGGTTCCAGGGTGGGCTGATGGGTGGAAATTGCCACAGAGTGAGGGGACCAAGCCCGTGTGTGGCGAGGAATGTCCTTGGTGGATGGGAGACTGACTCTGCCCTGCTGTCCATAGGCATTGCCTCCAATACCTCTGGCATCTCTGGCTTCTCTGTATGTTGTAGTCTGGGGCTGTTCTCTTGGGCATCATCTGCATGCAGAGAGATCACGTTCTGTAATTGTCAGCCTGCCTTATCCTTTTATTTTGGTGTTTTGCCTCTGCCTGTCTGAACTGCCAGGACTTCCTTTCCTGAACCCTTCTCTGGGCCTCTGAGTAAGAGCTTAAAAAGACAGTCACAAGGAAAACCAGTCAGAAGTCAGTCAGCTCCCTTTGTTCAGTGCCCAAGGAGTCAAGTGCTGCTCAGCCCCTTCTTCCCTTACCCGCTGCATGCAAAACCATCACTCATGCATCCTCCATCCTCTCCCTGTGACGTCCCCCTTACTCACCATCGCACAAGCCATGAAGGAAGGTGGCTACTATGGGAGAGAAATACTACTACAGGCTAAAGCAGGAGATGGTGGCACATAGCCCGGGACAACAGAATGCCAGAGCAGTCCTGGGGTGGGGGTTCCAGCCTGGGATGGGGGTGCTGAGGTGGCAGACAAACACCTCAGGGTGGGTGGGCAGCAATGGGCATCACTTGCCCTACAAGGACAAGGGCTTTGCATTTCTCCTTGTCCCACCACCAAACTGGGCCTTTTCAAGAGCCTAGAGACAAATCATGGACATCAGTCTGTGCAGTGGGAGGCGTCCCTCCTCTTGGGGGCCTGTGGGAGCTCTCCATGTCACAGGGAGAGTTGTTTGTTCTCCCAAGCAGTCAGTCTGTGCTGGCAGGCTCAGCTCACGTAGGTTGTGCTCACACATTGTTTTTGCACCCCAGAGTGAGGCTTGTGCACCCAGGGACGAGCATCTGGGTGAGAGTTCCTCCAGCTCTGAGAGGACAGGGGTGTAAAGTGACATTCCCTGAAGGACCCAGTGAAAAATAGTTTGGAGAAGATGTTAGAGTGGGTATGGAATGTTTTTAGTCTACAACAGATGGTTGTAGGAAAAAACGGTCTTTGCATGCTCATGTTTGCCTGCCAGAGCTCAGGGAGCATTTGAACAACACTCTCAGGCACATGGTTGGATTCTTGGGGCTGTCCTGTGCAGAGCCAGGAGTTGGACTCAGTGATCCTTGTGGGTATCTTCCACCTCAGGATCTTCTAAGACTCACTGGTCTACTCTGGTTGCTTATCCAGGCATCCCTTCCAGCAGCCTGAATGAGCAGTCTTCCTTCCAGCATCACCCAGGCTTCTCCAGGGACGGCTGTCCCAGCAGATGGAGAAGGACATGTAGCTTGGGAGAACTCGCACAGATGTGCAGAGCATTCCTGACAGTGGGCTGAGGGTAGAAAGGCAGATACATGTTCAACACCAAAAAATTCTGTAGGAAGCCAGGAGGAGTATAGGATCTGGACGACTGCTCCCAGTGTATCCCACAGGGAACCCACCACTCCTCACGGTTCAGCTGCATTGGGCGTTCCTCTCCCCACCTCAGCCTCCACTCTCCATCCTTCTTGCTTCCCCGAATCCTGTGCACCACCCTCATATCGGATGGGGGAAGAAGCAGGGGTTCTGCATCCCAGCACTGAATGATTGATCTAAGGTGGAAGCTCTGGTTATCATGAAAGGTTCAGTAAAGAAACCTGGTCCCTGAGCGGAGGTCTCTTTGGAACTTGTTTTTTTTAGTGAACAGTAGTGAAAACGGTGTGTCTTGTGGCTGGGAAAAGCAGCCAGAGCTTACCATCCCAGTCCCCTTCCTCTGGGGTGGGACAGAGGGAGTGGAGCACCTGGAGCACCTGTTTTACTGCTTTCCCAGATGGCTCCTTGTGTTTCAGTGGAGGCAGGGAGGGAGAAGCCCGGCTGGCACTCTGGGGCCTGGCAGTGAGACACCCCAGCTGGCTGTGGCCGGTCTCCCAGTGCAGGCTGGTGGTGTCATCCATCCACCAGCACTGCCCCCGTCCTGGCAGCGTGGTGGGGCCTGGCCCGGGCGAGCAGAGATGCTGTTGCATGAGGACAGGTGGGGGGATGGCAGGGACATCATGGGGACATTGCAGAGACATCGCGGGGACATCGCAGGCTGCCGGGTGCGGGGCTGACTCTCCCTCCTTGTGTTTTGTGCCCCAGGTGCTGCTGCTTCTTTAAGAGGAAACGGAAGAAGACTGCTCAGCGCCACAAGTGACCGGTGCCTCCTGGGCCTTGCAGGAACCACCACACCTGCAGCTCCTGCCCTGTCTTACTGGAAGGGGCTTCTCTTTAGGAGGGAGGAGGAGGAGGAGGCATAGGAGGAAGAGAGAAAAACAAAAACAAACAAAAAAAAACCCAAGTGACATTTTAAACCAAAAAGAGAAGAAAACGTTCCAAAACAAACCACTCTGGGGTGGATCTGCTGAATGGTCTCCCTCATTCACTCCAAGCCTGAAGCTCCTTTTGGGACCAGGACTGTGGCTGGCTCAGGTCTTGGTCGCCCTGGGAGGGGGGCTGGCTGGCTGACCCTCCTTCCCATTGTTTACGGCGAAGGCATCGTTGACGCAAACCTGAGGACTGTGCTTAGTTCCTGCTCACTTTCCTCCCCTCCCTCCCCTGCACTCTGCTCCTCTGTCCTCCTCCCTCCTTAATTAAGTGAAGAAATTCCATAGGCTCGACTGGCTGTGGAGAGGGCAGGAGGATGCGGGGCAGGCAGGAGAGTTGCTAGGAGAAGGGCCTGACTGCTGCATCAGGAAGAGACAGGTTCTCTTTGTGGCTCCTTGGGAACAGTTACACTGTAATGTGCAAGCTGTGAGAAATTTGCAATCTACTGTTCCAGTTAGGGTTTTTTTTCTGGCTCCCTTGACACCTCCCTCCTGTGACAGTAACAGAGCAGTGTGGATTGTTTTAAAGAAGCTGACGTCGTTGCACTTTTTATTATTTTTAGCATTACAGATGCACATTGTATCTGTGGATCTCTGCGTGGCCACGCAGGCAGACATCCAGCGGGGAGGATGGTGGGGTGCACGGAAATGCCCTTGAGTGGGGATGTCCACAACCCTCGTGCCAGTCTGGGGCTCCTGACGCCCACCTTGGGCCGTGCGCTGAGGAAAGCATACTTGAATTTCCAATCACCCTTCCTAGCTGCCAGTGAATATCCTTTCCATGGTTTCCTACACCGTGCCT
This sequence comes from Dicaeum eximium, assembly GCA_013396995.1. Classification (NCBI taxonomy): domain Eukaryota; kingdom Metazoa; phylum Chordata; class Aves; order Passeriformes; family Dicaeidae; genus Dicaeum; species Dicaeum eximium. Next base: position 104,288 of record VWZP01003640.1, read on the forward strand.
GACCCAGCTGGCCGGGAGGGGCGAGGCTGATGCCCGGCATGGGCTGGAGGGAGCAGCATGGCCTTTGCCAAGCCAGAGAAATCTGTGCTGGTTTAATTGGCAGATCGGGATTGAGGTTCCTGAGAAACAGCCATTTCCTGAAGCGTGGGCGTTTCTCGGTGTGGGTAGCCAGGCAGCCTTCCCAAATCCCTCCTTACTGTGGTTGGGAACCTTCTGCAAGAACATGCTAGTGGGAGGAAAGCATCCCCAGCAGGGGAGAGGATACTTCATGCCTTAACACTGATCCCATCTCCTGATGGTCAGATAGGTTTGACTGGAATCGCCTTTACATCCTCTCTGTGAGCATGGGGCAGGTGCAAGTTTGCCCGCACCATCCCACCCCTGGAGCAGCCACGGTTCTCCTGCACCACTTTGAGCCAAACCAATAGCAAGGAAAGGGCTTGGAGTGCTTTGCACACCCAGAAAAACAGTGAAATCTTGCATCCAACTGCAGTGTTTCCCAGATTGGAGGAGATGAGGCTGCCAGGGGTTACTGGCACGACTGTGGGAGAACTCGAGCAGCTTTGGGGAGGTTATAAGTAGGTTTGTTCTTTGTCTTTCCATGTGTGACACCAGATCAGGCTGGAATGGTTCCCTTGTCATAAACTTGGCCCTGGCTTGCCCCAAAATCATGGAAGGCATGAAGAGAGGAAAGGGAGAGACTAGATCTCATGATCATATATTTGATTTAGTGCTAATCTCTGCATAGCTTGGAGTTCACAGAGCAACATTGCCAGGAGGTTCAGTTTCCCTGGCTGGGTAGGAGCAGGCTTAGAGGGCAGGAGATCAGCCTGGGCAGCAAGCTCTGGGCTTGCTCCTCATGCCTTCCTAAGTCAGGCAGACACTGGTGTGGTGCCAGGGTGGAAAAGCCTCCCTGCTGGCTGGGATCCCTGCAGGGCATCTCTTCTCCATTCCCAGCTGCGTTCTCTCCATGCCTTATCCTAGCGAGCACGATGGAGGCGCAGAGCCCTCGGCTCAGCCTGCACCTCCTTGCCCCTTAGCAAAGCACTTTCCTGCAGCCAGGCCGTGGGCCAGGCGGGAACAGCGCAGGAAGGGCAGCACTCTCCTCCCGCAGGCACATGCCAGGTGTGCGGCCCTGTCCCCTCCTGCCACAGGGAGGACACGGCCACAGGCACATTCCACCTTTCCAAACTCCTCCGCTGCCAGTGGTTCCCAGAAGCTGTGTCTCTGGCACAGGCATTCCTCTCTCTGCTGTAGGAAACCATGGTTTGGCATCTTGGGAGGGTGCCCTGCCCGCTGCCGACAGAGCTGGGCCCTGAGACACTTCCGTTGCTGCCCTCCCAAGCCCCACTAAGTGCCTGTCACCAGAACTCGAATCCTTCTGCATCTCCTGCCGTGTTTGGTCATTCCTGCTGCCTCCGCTCAAGGAGCAGCTTGTAGTTGCAGCATATGTAAGTGTTTGCAGGGTGAGGGAGGGCGGGGGGGAAAGGGGCCATCTCAACAGGTTTTGTTCCTAAATGTTTTTGGTTTCTTTTGTTTCATTGGTTTTTTGGGGGTTTTTTGTTTTTTTTTTTTAAAGTGAATGTATTTGATCGTTTAGAAACTTTCCTGACCTTGTTTTTAAGTGGGTTGGTTTGAAAGCTGTTTCATGGTGACCCACTACAGCCTCTCTCCGGAGATACGGTGTTCTTTTAATCCTACAATGATGTGTTTGTAGGGGAGGACTGTCCCCCCACGGCATGCTGGTAATGCTCACTTGTACCAAGCCCTCTTGCACTATAATCGTACGTTGGACTCTAAAAAAAGGGCAAAGATGTGGGGTGGCTTTTTAACAAAAAAAAAAATTTAAAAAAAAAAAAAAAAAAGAAAAGAAAGCAGGTTACCAGCAAGTCCTGTGCTTGAGGGAACCGCTGTCCCCAGGGAGCTCGGAGGTGACAAGGAGGCGCAGGCAGACTGAGCCAGCCATGCTGTGGTAGGATGTAGGGCATTGACGTGGGCAATCCCTCCTCTCCTTGCCGGGAGCGGTCGGCAGCCAGGAGACCCCAGGCAAGGGGGGGGCTCCCGGCACAGGTGCCTCTGATGCGGCTCTCGGCCCACCAACGTTGCGATGCAGTCTTCTGAGGTATCAAGTGAGATGATTTTTTTTTTTCAATAAAACATTGCACTGCTGCATTGTTCTCCATGAATAGAAGTATTTATTACCTCAGCCTGACTGTGGCATTTGTGTTTTGTGTTCCTTTGGTTCTACTGGGCACTTTTGTCACCCTCTGCTCCCCTTGGAGGGGACAACACATGGGTGGGACCTTGTGGGACCTTCTCAACACTTTGTTATTTTACAGCCATGGGTGGTTCAACCACAATTTCCCTTCTCCCTGGGTGCACACCTCACTTCAGCCGCCCTGGAGTGCAGGATGCCTTGTCCTGGGCCAGCTCTTGAGAAGGAACCACAGGGAGAGGGGTACTGGGATCTGCCCCCTGGCAAGGCTGTGGGATAAAAACTGAAGGAAGGAGTGAGAGAAGCCCTAATTCCTCTTAACTACCAGGAGAGGCCAGGCTGGAAGCACACAGGATATTCTGTGGTGCTGCAGATGCCTGGTTCAGCTTAGCACCACCACTGAAGGTGTCACTGCCCATGGCAGGGGTTAAACTTGTAAAGGTCTCTTTGAACCCAAACCAGTGTGTGATTGCAAATCCTGGAGTTAGCTGAACACGTGGGAATTAGGTTTTCATCGGGTCTGGGTCAGTGTCAATTCCCCCCAAAAAAGATAAATCTCAAATGTGGAGATGTGGGTTCCAAGGGAGGGAACCTTTGAGGTTCATCTCCGTGTCAGAGTGCTCGCGTCCCCAGACAAATGAAAGCTCATGCTAAGGTACGTTTAAGGCTGGGAATTAGGGGGGGAAATGTCACACGAGAGATCACAGTGTGGAGCAGGTTCCAAGCGTGGGAACATTTTGGTTCAGGTGTCTGTGAGTGGGTACAGCGCCAGCTGCTCTCACAGGTGCTTCAGCTCTCGGGTGCCATCTCTTCAACGCCACTGCTCAGACGCTGACCCGCGGCCATTTAGCTCGCCGGGGGCTCGCCCCGTCCTCCCGCCGCGGGCGCGGGCACCGAGCGGTCACCGGCTTCGGGCGCTCGATGTCGCCCTGGCCCGGGGACCGCGGCTGCTGCTGCCGGGGACACGGCGGGACACGGCGGGGACACCACGGGGACACGCCGGAACGGCACCCCCGGCTGGCCTCAGCTCCCGCCCTCCGGCCGTGCCCATTGGCCACCGCCACCCTCTCTCCCGCCTTCTCCCCTGAAGTAACCAATCACCGCGGCGTTCCGCTGCTGATTGACAGCGCCGCGGCCGCCCAGCGAGGGGCAACGTGGCATAAACCCGCGCCCCGCCCGGCCGGAAGGTGCTACCTTCCCCCCCCCCGTGGCCGCGGTTGGTCGCGCCCAGGCGGGCGGAGCGGGCGGGCGCGCGGCGCGGGTGGTACCAAGAGGCGGTGCGGGCGGGGGTGCGCGGCGGGCGTG
>VWZP01003640.1:107944-132067 GCA_013396995.1 Dicaeum eximium
GGGGCAAGGCCGTGAGGGAGGGAGGGTCCAGTGCGGGGGGTGGGGGCACAGCTTGGCCCAGCTGTGGGGAAGGTGATGTGGGGGGGCCGGGCTGAAGGCCTGGGCTGGGGGGATCCAGCTGGGGTGAGTGGTGAGGCTGGTGGGGGATGCAACCAGGGGTGTGGGGCACCGAACAGCCTCACCTAGTGAGGTTTTCGGCCTGGTTGGAGTTGGTGAGTTGGACTTTTGTGGGTGGGTTGGCCCAGCAAGGCGAGTCTGGCTCCCCTGATCCCCTCCTTAACCTTCCTCCGCCTTCCCCAAGGTGTTCTTCGACCTGCGGATCGGTGAGGAGGATGCAGGCCGTGTTGTCATCGGGCTCTTCGGCAAGACAGTGCCCAAGACGGTGGAGAACTTCATGGCCTTGGCCACTGGAGAGGTGAGGGGCCCGTGGCGCCCTGGGCCTCACCTGCCCCTGCTCAGGTCCTGCTTGGTGCCCTGGGGCAGCGCTGAGGCCACGGAGCTCTGCTCTGCCCCTTCTCCTCACTCCATGTTCTCCCTCCACACCCCCAGAAAGGATTTGGCTTCAAGGGCAGCAAGTTCCACCGTGTGATCAAGGACTTCATGATCCAGGGAGGAGACTTCACCCGCGGCGATGGCACTGGAGGTAACGTGGCGGATCCGAGCCGCTGTCTTGGAGTGAGACAGCGGCCACAATTCCAGCCACTGCAGGGCTGTCCCTGGGACCAGTGTAGAGCTGGAGCTTGGTGGAAGCAAGTGGGCATGGGGCTCACAAAGACATGGCCTCGGAGCAGAGCTGAGTGCTGGGTAACTGGGGTGCTGGGAGCCTTCTGCTCCAGTCCCTTGGCCTGATGCCCCTGCCCAGCTCCTGGGGTGCTTCCAGCTCCCTGCAGCAGCCCATGTCTCATTTATCCCTGTGGCATCAGTGCTGCTCCCTGCTCTGGAATTGCTCATTCCCTCACCCAGCTTGTCCTGGAGCTACCACCACCATCACCCCTACCCCGACATATCCCATGAGACCACTGAAGCCTTTTTGTCCCCACCTTTAGGGAAAAGCATCTATGGGGACCGTTTCCCTGACGAGAACTTCAAGCTGAAGCATTACGGGCCGGGCTGGGTGAGCATGGCCAACGCTGGCAAGGACACCAATGGCTCCCAGTTCTTCATCACCACCGTGAAGACGCCGTGGCTGGACGGGAAGCACGTGGTGTTCGGCAAAGTGCTGGAGGGCATGGTGAGGGATGGGACAGGGAAAGGGCTCGGAGCTCCGGGGAGGGCTTGGCCAGCTGGCTCTGCCCCCCTCACACTGTGCTCCCCCAGGACGTGGTGCGGAAGGTGGAGAGCACAAAGACAGACAGCCGGGACAAGCCCCTCAAGGACGTCACCATCGCCGACTGCGGCACCATCGAGGTGGAGAAGCCGTTTGCCATCGCCAAGGAGTGACGGGACCAGGCCTGCCCGGCTCGGAGGGGCTGTGGCACGGGGCCTGCCGTGCTCCCCCTGCCCTGGGCCACCGGCTCCTGCTGAGTCCCGGTGCCCAGCCCCCCTCCCCGCTGCCTCCAGCCAGTGGGACGGGGCACAGGCTGCTCTTCCATCACTTTTGTAAGAAGCACATGCACCAATAAATGTGACCAATGTGTTTTTTAAAGAGCTGCCTCTCTCCTGCCTTCGGAGGGGTGCACATCACTCTGCATCCCTCACCCAGATGCACCCCTCAACCTTCCAGCCCCCCTTCCAACCTTTTTCCACATCTCATCCAGCTGGGAGCAGTGCCACAGTTGGCCCTGAGTTTGCTTTACAGAATTCCACAGCACAGCACTTTGCCAGTCAAATCAGTCAAATCCAGGAGATTTATTGCACCAAAGCCTGGATGCAGAGAGGTTTTCCAGCACCGTTCAGCATCCAAAGGCTCGTATTGCAAGCCCAAAACAGCAGGGGGGAAGGCAGAGCTCCTGCTCTGCCAACAAAGGCACTTTGCATGGTAGTGGGAGAGCAATTCCCAACATCCCTTTGGCTACTCCCACCGTTTCCCTGCCCCAGCCCAGGAGGGAGGAGTGAGTTTCACCACAAGGATCCTTTCCCTCACCACTGCATCCCTGGGTGCTGGGTGGAACTCATCATTCCCGAGGCTCGGGGCGCTGCCTGGCCAGGGACACAGCTCAGGGGCAGGTAGAGGCCCTGCAGGACCCCTCTGAGGATGGTGTTGGGGAGCAGCTCTGCCAGGAAATGGGGATGCTGTAAGAGCTCATTCGCTCCTGGGCCCCATTAAAGGAGAATCACCTTTGTAGGGCCCAGAAGAGCTTTTTGGAGGTTTTGGAGACCTCCTGGGCCCTGCTCCTTACCAGTGCCGTGCGGCCGCACGTAGGGATCCGAGCAGAAGCCGACAGTGGGGCGATGGGAGGGCACGAGTCTGGTGCTGCTGTGGGAGAGGGGACATCAGCCCTCAGCCTGTCCCCACCATCCCCAGCCCCCTGTACTCGGGGTGGCTAACACGGGGCAGGGAGACAATCCCAGTGCCACGCAGAATAACCCTGGTGCCAGCAGAACTCATCTACTCACGGGGGGCTGCTGGCCTTGGGGTTCTGCTGGCACCGCCGCACCTTCAAGAAGTCCAGGATGTCCTGGGGCAGCTCCTCGTTGTGGTACAGCACACCCTGCAATGCTCCAGGGGCGTCAGCACCCCAAAACCCCATCCCAAACCCACCACCACGTGTTCCTCACCCCTAAAAACCCACCCTGAACCCGCCGTACACTCCTCACCTGCAGGTAGAGCTCCAGGCCCTGCCGGCGCTGCTCCAGCACTTTGGGCATCCAGTTGGGGACATGGCGTGGGGGGAAGTCGGGGACTTTGCAGATCTTCTTGATCTGAGGAAGAGTGCAGGGGTATGAGGGCAGGCCACAGAGGGCGAGGCCAGGCCTCCCCTGTCCCCTCCCTGCAGAGCTGGGGGGCCTTACCCGCTTGTGCAGGGCCTGGAACTCGCTGTAGCGCTTGGTCACCGTGTGCCGCCGGCCATTGCACAGCACCTCCACCCGGAACACCTGCGGTGGGGACAGACACCGTGTCCTCCTCATTAGCCACAGCCTCGCCATGCTCACTGTTCTCACTGTCCTCATCATCCTCACCATCCTCATCAGCTCCAGCCTCATCATCTTCACCATTCTCATCGTCCTCATCATCCTCACCAGTCCCAAGCTCAGCACCCTCACCATCCTTATCACCCTCACCATCGTGATCTGAACCACACTCATCATCCTCACCATCCTCATCAGCCTCCCAGAGGAGGCAGGAGCTGTTAACTCACACACCTGGGGAGAGCACTTGGGACACTCCACCCTCACTTCTCCAGGGCAGGCCCCCAACACCCCCATGTCCAGTGGGGGCACCATGGGACCAGGTGGGACCCCCAAAGCGGATGGGACACAATTCTCCCCTCCCGAGGAGAACACAGCAAGGTTTGACATCCCAACCCCCCCAAACCCCACCAGACAGTCAGGACTATGGGGCTGGCAGGAACCCCCAACACCGTGGGGTGTGCAGGGACACCAGGAAGGGGCACATGAGGACCTCAAACCAATGGGACAAAGGGAGACAACCCATCTTTGCCCAAGGCAGGTGAGACCCCCTACCTAGGAAGAGTCATGGATCCCCACCCTCCTGGGGAAGGCAGAACACCTTCTTTCCCTGCAGAGCCAGGGGTCCCGCCCCACTCCGCTTCCCAGGGCCAGTGGGGATCCCCAGGCCAGAGACACGCCTGCTTTCAAGGGTGGGCCCTGAACACAGACAGGCATCTCCATCCCACAGTGCCACAGAGGACCCACCTCAGAAAGGAAACCTGTGGGGACCTCTGCCCAGCACCCCCTGGCCCAGGGACCCCCATCCCCTCCCCATCAAGGGTTTTGTGTCCCCCTTTCCAGAAAGGGATCCATGAGGACAGCTGGGGACCTCTCCTCCTCAGGGCAGATGGTCCCATCTGCCCCTCTCTCCCCCTGCCTCCTCACTCACCTGGATAAGTTGGGACCCCTGGGAAGAGGTAAGGGCTGCTGGGAGCCCCCCAAGCAGTTGGAGGATGTGGGGACACCCTGGTGGGCACACTGAGACCCTCACAGCCTCCACCATGCAGGGCAAGCAGGCACCCTCAGGCCCAGGGCAGAGGGGGCACCCAGAGACAGACAGGGACCCACCAACACCCTGGGGCCAGGGGCACCCTTGCCATTCCAGGTGTAAAGAGCGCTCTGACAGGGACCCCTCAGGGGCACCTGGACCCTGCACTCCTGGGGGAAGGACACATCTCCATCCTGGGTGCACAGGGATGTGACAAGGACCCCTGGGAGCAGAGCAGACACCCTTGCCAGTGATGCCCCTTCCCCACCCCTTCCAGGGGTAGGTGATCACTGTCTGCCCCTCCCTCTCGCCCCAGCAGGGATCCTTTGGATGCAGGCAGGGACAGCCACTGCTGGGCATTTGGGGACACTGTGGGGGGAACCTGGGGATATCCCACCCCTTCCAGGGGTAGGTGATCACTGTCTGCCCCTCCCTCTCGCCCCAGCAGGGATCCTTTGGATGCAGGCAGGGACAGCCACTGCTGGGCATTTGGGGACACTGTGGGGGGAACCTGGGGATATCCCACCCCTTCCAGGGGTAGGTGATCACTGTCTGCCCCTCCCTCTCGCCCCAGCAGGGATCCTTTGGATGCAGGCAGGGACAGCCACTGCTGGGCATTTGGGGACACTGTGGGGGGAACCTGGGGACATCCCACCCCCAGAGCAGATGTGGGACACACATCCCTGGGGCAGATGGGGGTTCCCAGGGGTAGAAAGGGACCCTGTAACCCTCTAGGGTCAGAGGGGATTGATAGGGTAGAGGAGCACCCCCAATACCAAGGACAGAGGGTGGCCCCTGGGACAAGTGGGGTTCCCCAGTTACACTCGGGGATCCTCAGTCCCTGACACTCATGGAGATACCCTCCCAGGCAGGTGGGGACCCTGTGGGAACGACAAGATCCCACAGAACAGGAGCCCAGGGCAGGCAGGACGAGCCTCCAACCCCCGCGGCAAATGGAGGCACCCCTGGAATGTGGGGACCTTTGGGGACAAGGCAGGACCCTGCACCCCCGGGGCGAGAGGGTGGCTGTGGGACAGACACACTCCCGACTTCAAGGGCAGAAGGTGCCCCCGGCAGGGACCCAGGGCAGGCAGAGACCCCTGGGGTAGGTGGGGACCACCCAGGAATAGGTGAGGACCTCCAGCCCTTGAGGCTGGGACACTTCAGGGTCACCTGGGAGAATAAGGGGACAGGCAGAGGTCTCCACGCCCGTGGCCCTCCCCCCGGCCAAAATAATCTCACCTTGCCCATGTCCCTCATCCACCTCCTTCAAGGACAATGGGTCCCCATCGGCAGCGGCCCCTGTGGGGATCTCCCCTGGAACCCCCGAGGCAGGGACTCCGCTGTGTCCTCAGGGACTCTCCCAGGAGTATTTGGGGTCCTCCAGGGCCAGGGACACCCCCAGCCCGGGGGCAGAGGGCACGCTCGGGGACGAACAGGACACGAGGGAGGCGGGAGCTGCAGAGCCCTTCGGCCCCTGGGTTGGGGTGGAAGCACGGCCGGGCAGGGAGAGCCCTGGGCAGAGGCGGGAACCTCCAATGCCCGCAGCCAGCGGGACAGGGGCAGGCAGGAGCCCGCACAGCCGGGACCAGAGGGCACCCCCGGACCGGAGACACCCCTTTCGAAGGTAGAGTGTCGCGTCTGCCACCGCAGGGACTCCCTAGGGACAAACAGCGACCTCCACTCGCAGGGCACGTGGAAGACCCCTGGGGCAGAGGGCGACAAATCCCCCCGGCGACTCCTCAGGGGAACCTGAGGGCCTCCAGCCCTAGGGCATCTGGGATCCCCCCAGACCAGGGACACCCCCCACCGGCAGGGACCCCCGGGGAAAGGCAGGGACCTGCACTACCGGGAGGCGTGGGGGACACTTGGGGACAACCGGCGCCCTCCAGTTCCCGGGGCAGGAGACACCCTCAGCCGCTGTTCCCACCTCAGCCAACCCCCAGCCCCGCGCCCCTCACGGCCCCGTCCCTCACCGTGTGCGCCCGCTCGGGGCTCCGAGCGGCCGCCGGGGGCTCCGCTGCGGGGATGGACACGGCGATCATGGCCCGGAGCACGGCGGGGCCGCGGGCGGGACGGGACGGGCACGGGCACGGGCACGGACACGGGGAGGGACCGCCCCGGGCGCCCATGGCGGGGGCACAGTCCCCGGACAGCCCGGGAGCGATCCTGCGGCCCCAGACTAGCACGGGGGAGGGAGCAGTGGAGGCGCCGCAGAGACCCGGTTTACAAGGATAAGGGGAAAGGAAAGAGGGAAGTCGACCCTTTTCAGAGAAAAGTTGCCTTTTCTCTTTTTGAACGGGTATCGGTTTTGATAAACTGCACACCGAGGCTGGGGAGGGGGGAAGGGGCAAACCCACCCCCCGTAAGGGGGGGTAGGAGCATCACACCCCTGAGCGCTCCACCATGGATTTTTGGGGAATGCCACAAAGTGGGATTGCTGCAGAGCCCCGCTGAGCTCAGATCCTAAAAACAGCTTCCCTGGAGGAAAGGCAGAGAGCCAAAGCCTAATCAAGAGCAGGGACAGGTGGCCAGAGTAGTGTCCAAGGTCACCTCTGTCCCGTCACAACACGGGGGAGGCTCTGCTGCTTCCCTCGGCCTCCACAGGATGCGCCGTTACCCCTCCCCACTCCCACCCCGAACACCCGGAGCCTGTTTGCCCTGATAGAAGTTTTATTACAGAACTTTAATGGCACTGCAGGAGTAAGATAATTCATTAGAGCCTTAAAACCCAGCCTGAAAAATAGAGATTTGCCAGATCTCATTAACCCCCTGGCTGCGGGTCTGGTCTGGAAGCAGGAAACTAGTTTCTCTTCAGTAAGAAAATATATGTTGCTAAATGAAAAATATACAGTTAGAAGAGTTACTGGTTTGCAAGCTGCTCATCTGGGGGTGACACCTTTACCAGCTCCAGCATGTGGAACGAGGGGTCGCTCATGTGGAAAAGAGGAGGAGGTATAGAGTATATAAAAAAAAAAAAAAAAGGCAGAATTCAGGTTTGTTTGCTCAGTCCAATTAAGAAATGGCCTTGGCTTCAGGCAGGAACGCTTCCCAGTACTTCACCAGCTGCAGGGAGGAGAGGGAGAGAGTCAGGAGCCTTCAGGATGGAGCTGCAGTGCAGGTGGTCATGCTTGAGAGACTCACAAGCGTGGCCTGAACTTGGACATAAAACCACATCAGGGGCCACTCACCTGTTGCTGAGAGTTCAATAACGTCTCAAGGTATTTCGTGACGTGGTTTCTGAAGTCCTTAGACTTCTCTTTCTGCAAGAGATGGGCATGAGGCTGGACCAACCACCAAAACACTGCAGATTTTGGGAGGGGGAAGGAGAAACCACCAGGATTTTCCTGTTCCTCCTGGGGTCCCATAAGGAGACCAGAGGATCTCTGCCCACCCAGCTTCATTTTAACGATTCCCTGTGGGGAAGCCCCCTCAACCTAAAGTCCTCAGTGGTAGCACAGCTCACACAGGTCGGGATTTAGGGAAGCTGCTGTGCCAGGAGGAGGGGCAGGAGCCCGGGTCAGCCCTGAGGCGCCAAGGGCTGCCCCTGACGTACCTCAAACCGTATCACTTCCTTGCGGATGACGGCAGAGATCCGCTCAAAGTCCCGTTCGTACTGCGTCACGCGGGACTCCCACTGCGGAGACAGGAAGTGCACTGTTTGGGGCAGGACCAGAACTCCTGCCCTCCTCTCCATGGGGTCTGGAGCCACAACTGGACATGTGAGAGGTGCTGCTGGAGCACAGCTCGGTCTTTCCAGCCCTTGTCACCTCCTTGGCATGGAGGTCACAGGAGGCAGGATCACGAGCAGCCCCTCCTGCAGCCTCACTCAAGGCTGGCTTAGCCCTTGGTGCAACTTGGCTACAGATACCTGTCCCTCCTGCTCAGGAGGTGCTCCCCAGCCCAGAAGGTCCCCCACTGCAGCAGGGAGGGCAGGAACAGAGCACAGACCCCACGCTCTGTTCCCTACCTCCGAGATCTCATCCTTGGCCTGCTGCAGCTTGTCAGGTTTGTTTGCCCACAGCAGCCTGGCCTCCATCTCCCTCTTCTTCTGGAGCATGGTCTGGGCATCTTGCCACCGCTGCCAGGTCTTCATGCGCTGGTCAAAGGCTCCCTGGAGGGAAGGAGGGGCAGAGGTCTCCTCACAATGGGAAACTGGAGGTCCTGGACCAAAGCTGAGCCAGAACACAGACTGGGTCTTGCTCTGGAGCATCCACAGCTCTCATATGGATCAGTGGACCAAGGGTATGGTGTTCTGGCCTTTGGGGCAGGAAGGGGTCAGCCTGCTGGACTTGCTACTCCCATGAGATTGCTTCTTCCCAGTTCACCAGATGGGCTGTGTGGACTTGAGGCCCAAGTTCAGGAGCATCAGGACTCAGGCTCTGCCACAGCAGGCACTTGGCAGGTCAATTTTCACCACCTGTGTCACAGGTTACCAGCTCATAGTTTCAGCCTTCACCTCTGGAAGGGTTGGGGTCACCACAAGCCATGAACTTGCTCCGCATCCCCTCTGGAGAAGAGCAGCATGGCCAGGCCTCACCTACAACCATTTTCCAACCAAACCAGTGTACACCTGGACAACCAGCAGGTTTTCCCTCTGCCTGAAGAGGCCATGCCCTGCATGCCCTCTGCTATGTCCTGTGCTTGAGTTTGGAAGACCTCCTGGCATCCCTAAGCCTAAGATGGGTACGAGGAGCAGCAGCAAAGGAGTCCTTACCCTTACAACCGAGAGCAGGCGGATGTAGTCGCCCAGGAGCTCGGCCAGGAGGAAGAAGTCATTGTTAGCCTGTTCATGGTGCAGCTGCTCAATCTTCTCCTCCACCTCAGCCAGCTGGGACAAGGCCCGGGATAGGGCCGTGTTGTCCTCCGAGCTTCCCAGCATGGCCAGACTCTTGGCAAACTGGGCCGTGTTCAGTGCCAGCTCTGGGGAACGGGATGAGAGTCAGGACATGGGCCTGGCTGCACCAGGAGCTCCCCAGCAGAGGGTTCAGCCCTTGGAGCTGCCTCTCCACAGCACCAGGAGATACAGCTGGAAGAGCCAGCACTGGCTCAGTCAGAGCCAGCAGCTTCCAGCCTGAGGAGAAGGGAAGCGGGAGGGAGCGGGAGGACAGGCACAGCTTTGCAGAAGTCAGTCAAAACATGCAGAGGAAGGAAAACATCCCCACTCCCAGAGGATGTCTCAGAAGGAAAAGGGTCAGCTCTGCTCAGGTTTGTTACAGCAGCCTTCAGTCCCATGCAGATAGGCTGAGGGAATTAGGGTTGATCAGCCTGCAGAAGAGAAGGCTCCAGGGAGAGCTCAGAGCCCCTGCCAGTGCCTGAAGGGGCTCCAGGAGAGCTGGAGAGGGACTGGGGACAAGGACCAGGAGGGACATGACAAGGGGAAATGGCTTCCCACTGACAGAGGGCAGGGATAGATGGGATATTGGGAAGGAATTGTTCCCTGTGACGCAACTGAGGCCCTGGCACAGGTTGCTCAGACAAGCTGTGGCTTCCCTGTCCCTGGAAGTGTCCAAGGCTAGGTTGGACAGGGCTTGGAGCAACCTTGCAAAGTGGAAGGTGTCCCTGCCCATGGTGGGGGCCAGGGGGAGTGGAACAAGATGAACTTTAAGGTCCCTTTAGCCCCCAAGCCATCCTGAGATTCTATGATCCCACAGAACACAGGTTCCCTTCCACACTCCCATCCCAAGCTTGTGGAGCTGGACAGAAGAACTGGAGTGACCATTTTACATGTGTCTCCCAGGAGGAAGAGACAGAAAGTCCTTTACAGCACTGTCCCACCTCCTTGGAAGTGTCCCTGGTGACCCCGTGCAGGCAGGGCCCAGGGTGTGACTGTCCCATCCAGCCCAAGCGCCAGCGCGTGGCGCTGCTCCGGTCACCTTTGCGGTGGTTCACCAGCGTCTCCACCACGGCGTGCAGCTTCCGCAGCCGCTGGTCCTCGCACTCCACCTCCTGCAGCTTCTCCTCGAACCACTGCAATGGGTAAATGCAGAGCTGGTTCCCACAGGTGGGGTTTTCCCTGCACCCAAAGCTGGAGCTGGGAAGAGCACACGGCTCTGGAGCAAGGACAGGGACAGCCCGGAGTGCCCGACACTTACCATGTCCGATTCATTCATCTTGATGGTCATTTTACTGACAGCATCCGTGGCTTTGTTGAACATCTTCATTATTCCTGCTCCACTCAAGGTCTGGGTTCCGACTGCTCTTGGGAGCTGGAAAGGAATGGAAAAGTTTGCTTTGCCATAGGAGATTAAGCCAGGCTGGGAGAGCTGGGGGTATTCACCTGGAGAGGAGAAGGCTCCAGGGAGAGCTCAGAGCCCCTTCGAGTGCTTATAGGGGCTCCAGGAGAGCTGGAGAGGGACTCTGAACAAGCCTTGGACAAGGGGAAATGAGTTTTCACTGCCAAAGGGCAGGAACAGATGGGATATTGGGAAGAAATTCTTAGCTGTGAGGGTGAGGAGGCCCTGGCACAGATTTCCCAGAGAAGCTGTGGCTCCCCCATCCCTGGAAGTGTCCAAGGCCAGTGGATGAGGCTTGGACCAACCTGGGATAGCAGAAGGTGTTCCTGCCCATGGCAGGGCGTGGAATGAGATGGGCTTTTTAAAGTCCCTTCCAGGCCAAGCCATTCCATGACTGTTTTGCCCATGAGGTCACTGCTGAGTGATCTCTCCCTGCCCTTACCTCAACCCACAAACCTTTTGTTTATTTTCTCCCTCATATCCAGCTGAGGGGACGGTTCAGCAGCTTTGGAGGGCACCAGGTGTCAACACCAGCTCCCACTCTTACAGGGTTCTGTCACTTCCCGCTGAGCTTTGCGGGATCCTGCCTCATTAACTGCTCAAGTACCATTTCCTTCAGCACTTCCAAGGATACCTTACTCCACAGTACTGACCTCCTCCTTCTCCAAGAACTCCCTGACGTCCGGGTCCTGCAGCATGGTTGGATGGCTGACCACTCTCCGTAGGTACCTGTGGGAGGAACAGCTCCAGGAGTTACTTTGGCTGTAGCACATCTGTGAGCCATCACAGAGACACAGCTTGGTATTTACTCCAGAACAGCAGCTGGGGAGCTGGAAATCAGAGCCAACAACTGCTCTAATTCACCCACCAGTTTTCCTATCTCCCTGGGGAATTTGGTGATGCCACTAGGAAGACCAGACCTGCCAGATGTCACTGAGGTCGCTCACTCAGCTCAGGGACAGCTGATGGGGTCATACCTCTCTAGAGCAGCCCGACGTTTTTCTAGGAACTCTGCAGAGGAGGAATCTTCTTTCCCAACTTTCACTTTGGTCATGCCTAACATAGAAGGAAGATGTAATTAATGAGGTGCTTTAAACTTTACACACAAGGTAAAGTGGTTTATTACAGACTATCAAGATGACAGTGGAGGAGAGGAATCTTAAAACAGGAATTAGACTTTGGAAATCTGAAATCTGCTGATACCCAAGGAACTGACATGCAGGAAAGAGGCAAAGTAATGGGCTGAACTCAAGTGAACAGCAATTCAGTGACACCACAGAGGTTTTACTCTTCACCAAGTAGGTGGGGAGGCATCTGTGAACTCCATCAAGCATTTAAGTCCAGAGCTCCAAGTATGGAGCCAGAGCTTTGCCTGTGCCACAGAACCCAAATTATTTTCCTTGTCTACTCTGCAGCTTCCCTGTCAGCTCTGAGGCCGCTGCAGGCCAGTCCTTAGGCACAGAGCTCACCATCAGAAGGACTCAGGAGAGCTGTGAAGGACCAGCACTGGTGCTGTGCAGCTCCTCACTCACCTATGAGGCTCTTCTCAGGCGGTGGAGGGACAATGAACCCATTCTGGGCGTGTTTCTCCAACAGCTTCTCATAGAGCCCCAGGAAGTCACTGAACCTCCTTTTGACTGAGAACTGCTTGCTCCTGAACATCGGCATGCTGGTCTGCAGAAGAGATCACACCTGGGTCACACTCTCCCAGGAAAGCCTGGTCCTGCCAGCTCTGCCTGCTGGCACCTCTGGGATGAAGTGGGACAGTACCAGCTCTGCAAGACGTGAGCAGTGAACAGAGCAAGTTTTGGCCCAGCTTTTCCACAGTTTCCCTCCCAGCTGGGTTCTCCTTGGAGCCAGCAGCAGAATTAATGACATTAAATAACAAGCAGCTGTTCCTGCAGCCATGGGCTGCTTAGTAAGCCCTGCCCACTGCCTAATCCCATCATCCCTGCTCCACACAGGAATAGGGACACACCCCTCAGGCCACCTAAAGACTACGGGGGCCACCAGTGCTTTGGACTGAGTTCACAGAGCAGAAATTATGGATAACAAGTCCTCTAGTCTCTTCTTCAGACCACAGATTGCTTGTAGCCCAGCAGCCATGGTACAGGCAGCTGGAGCAACTTTCCAGAGCCCAGAGCAGGAGTCCAAAGCATTCCAGCAGCTGCATTTCTCATGGAAACTGAGGGGAGCAGGTCCTGATGTGAATACAAGTAGAGCAGCAGCTCTGCAGAGTGGTGAGCTCAGGTCAGCTCAGTCTGATGCCGCTGCTGGCACAGAACCTTCAGCAGCACCCCGGGCTCAGGGACTCTCCCAACAGATGTCACTCCTGCTGCTCCCTCCAATGCTGAGCATCCCTCTCAGCCAAGGCTGCAAAGAGGTAACTGGCTGTGAAAATAAATCCAGTCTCCTTTCAAATAGATTCCAACCCTATTCCTCTGCTAGGCTCATCCTTTTTGGATTATAACTCCTGAATCCACAGAACAAGGCATTCAGGCCTCCTGTTTATTTAGGTCACTGCTGGCTTGGCTAAGGACATACAGTCCAGCTGCCTTTAAGCACGGAAAAACAATGGAAAATTAAGACACAGAGGGGTTAGACATACCTGTGTTGACACTTTGTAGGCTACGTAGGCGTTCATGCCATCCCCTATGGGAAACAGAAATGAGGTATTGGGATCACAACATCAGCACTTTCCACTATTCCCTGAACACAAAGCACAAGACTCCTGACCTTTTCCTGCCTCCGTGATCCTGATTTTGGGTCTGATGGAGCCCTGGATCTTCCTGCAAAACCAGAGGCAGCATCCTGCTGCATGGCCCTGGACTCCTGCCCAGCAGCCACTTCCCAACCTGCTTATGCCTCCCCACACTTCCTCCAGGAGCCAGCACTGACAATTGGGCACTTGTTGTGCCAGCAGCGTCTGGGCTGGCTCCACGCATCTGCTCAGACCCCAACAATTCGGAGGCTGTGGGGCACATGAAACAGTCTATTCATGGGATGCAAGTCAGGCTGGATGGGGCTGGACCCTGGAACACCACAGGCAGTTTGCTCCAGCTCACACAGAAATCCCCCTGTTCACCTGGCAGTTCATCTGAAGGGCATCCTCTGAGCTCCAGTGCTACCTTTAAGATACATCTGATTTACACCTCCCAGCTCCAGAGATCACAAGCCATGGAGTGGGAACAAGCTGCCACTCGTGAGGCTGCTCTGCTGGCTGAGATCAGATGGCACCTTGGGTTTTCTGCACCCCAGGAACTTCCACATGGCTAGTCATGACACTCTGACCCCTCTTTCAACAGACAAACCCTCTTGCTACTCACTTTGAAGCCAGAGTTGCTTCCCTAGCAAGCCCAGCTTCCAGGGAATGTGCAAGAGCATGGAATAATGCACTCAGTTTCAGGTTAAGGGAATTTTCTTACCCCGTGCCAGCTCCACACAGGGCAGTGCTGCCTGGAGGTCATGCCAAGTTGGTCACCACAGTGCCAGGCACCAAGAATCCCAAAAACCTGGCTGTCTAGAACCTGCCTCTGCCTTGCTCGTTCTCACCCAGGGCTTTGTGCAGCATCATTTCTTTAAGATGCCAGAGGAAGGTTTGGAAACGTTATTCAAGGATCAGGTTTGTGCTTAGAGACAGCCCAGAGGCTGGAGCTGCAGGGCCCAGCCTGGCTCCCCTAACCCTTTCACGTGCAGGACAGTAACTCACCAACTTTCTCCGGGTCGCTCACTCCCACAGTCAGGTCAAATTTGTCCTCCTGCTCCTCTTCCTCCAGCTGTTTGGAGAAAGCACACAGGGACAGCAAGTCAAAAGCAGGAAACCAGGGCTCAACCCACCCCAGACCACCACGGTGAGCTTGTCCCCCTGCCAGGGCACCTCCACCACCTCAGTCTGCCAAGGATCACTCTGTGGAGCCTTCCAGCTCCTCACAAGGTCCAGGCAAGGATCCCAAACCGGGTTTGTCACTCCTACCCCACTATCTGCCCAGACTGATGCACAAACTGCTCAGCCCCAAGAAGAAACTGCAGAGCTCCAATTCACAGCTTGGACCCTCAGGAGCAGATCCAGCACAATCATAGCTCTGGAAGGAATCTGGACCTCCACACAAGCAGGAATGCCACCAGGCTGCCCTGAGCTCCACTCCAGTGGTATCAGTCTCAGACTGATGGCCCCAGATACAAACCAGAGCATTCAATAAGGCAATTACCTATTAATTACATCATTTAAGATTCAAGTTTACAACTGAGTGCACGGAGAGGTTCCTGACAAAGGCAAAATCACAGGACAGTTTGGAACTCTCACCTCCTCGTAGCTCTTTGAAAGGTTTCTGGAAGAACTTGCTGCTACATCTAATGAGGGCAAAGGACTGGATGCTTTGGCCATTTCCTTCTTCTGGTTATTCTGAGTGTTGTCAAGGGACAGCTCCACAGTGGCATCTGTCAAAAAGAAGTTTGCAAGGGTCAGCCTCTCTCTTGGGGTTTCTGGAAAGGCAATTGCAATATCCTCTGATTCGTGGGATCTAGGAAGTAACAATAGTCTTAATTAGCAAAGAAATCCATAGGGAGAACACCTGGAAGCACTGGGAAGAGCAAGACAAAGCACTGTCACTGCACTAAGAGCATTTGATCAATCCTGCTGGAGAACATTATGTTAATCCAATGAACTTCTTATTCCAGAAGGAGCCAGGCATCACCTCTCACTGATCACATCCTTGCTGTGTGCTAGAGAAGCTGCATCCTGGAGCACCTAAAGCCAAGGCAGATTTTACCTGGCACGTGGGCCAGCCTGGGAGGAAGGCTCCTTCCCAGGTCACCTCTCCACCTGGAGGATGTAAAAACTTCCACCTCTTAGCAGAAGTATCCAGAATTAAGTCTCAGCCTGTCATACCAGGGCTGGGGAATGTCTGACCCTCCTCATTTTCCCCTGCTGAGGGGGGGTTGTGTTTCCTGTTCCTTAGGAACAGCCAGGTGTCTACTAGAGATGCTTCTTCCACTGGCTTGGAGTCAGGAGAAGGTGAAGAAGGAAAACCCTTTCACTCTGAGGAGACACTCACCACCTCAGGGCTTAAGGCAACAAAAGCAACCCTCATTTTAATCCTCTTCAGCTCCCAAACAGATAGTCCTGTGGCAGGATTATCCTAGAGACCTGGCGAAGGCTGCTCCAGCCTTCCCGAACACAACACCAGAGCAAGTGGACTCAAACGTGTTTGAGAGAAGGACTTATGATCTGCTTTTGGTTATGGATATTTTAGGACTATCACTCCAAGCCTGGAGCTGAGACTCACCTGCAAATAGGTCCTGATCATCCTGCTCCTCATGAACTCCATTCTCTTTGGAGGAGCTACTCACAGGGAGAGGAGATTCTGCTTTGAGGGGTGGGGAGTTGCTCTATGAGAGGATTAAAAGGTCAAAGACAGGTCATTTACACTGAGGGATGAAGGAGCAAACATGTCACCTTCCTTGCCCACCACCCTGTGCCCTTCCACTCACCCTTCAGCATCACCCTTTCTGCCACTTTTAAAGACAACAAGTGTCACACCAAACTCTGGAGCCAGTTTCCACCCAGAAAGGATCATCCTGGCTGCTGGGAGCAGGCCTGGGGACAAGGGCACAGCCCACCCGAGAGCTTTTATGCCAACCAGTCCTCCCCACCAGAAGACAGAGCTGCTCCAGCATTCCTGTTACAGATGCCTGCATCCCAAATCATCCCTCATTTTGCAGGCAGACAGATATCCCAAGGAAGAAGCAGACAGCAAGTGCTATTCTGTAGGTCCCAGCAGAGAACAGAACAGGTCTTTGATGGGCAGTAAATGGAGCTCTCTTAGAGACTCTGAAACAGCAGCTCCTTGGCACTCTCTCCAGCAAGGAAGTGCCACTGGATCACGTCGCTCCTGAAGGAGTGAAGCTTTTCTTTGAGGTGGGCTCACGTCTTTGGGTGGTAAAACCAAACTAGCCATCGAAACACTCACTTGATGGCAAGAGCTCCTGTATTTCAGGATGTTTTCCTAGAGGAGGGAGTGCTCCCAGCTTGGATCACAGCAGTTAAAGGCACAAGCTGTGTTTGTTAGTGATGGAGAGTGGGGAGCAGAGACCCTCCATGCCAAACATCCCCCCAGTGTCCTTCAGACTGGAGTCCAAGCCAACAAGAGGACTGGTACCAGTGGTGACTTATGAGGAAATGGCTCACACAGCTCCTCTTCTCCCCCAGGAAGTTTTCAGACTCATAAAGAACCCCACTGCGCATGGACAAAGTGGTTTTCTGCCACAACTTCTTCCCAGTTTGCCTTAAATGCAGTCCCTCAGACATGAAAGCACCACGCCCTGCTCCTACTTCTCCATCTGCTGCTGCAGAGGAGCCGTGGCCCTGTTAGATCAGCCCAGCACATGACACCAGCCCTCTCTGGGGCCACATTCAGCACCCCCAACATCACATGTGTGGCCAGAGGTCCCCACACACCAGCCTGACCACAGGGAAACAGAACTTGTCTGGGAAGAGCTGATCCTTGGAGGCATCCCTAGAAAGGGCTGTGGTCACACAGGGATCCACCCTCTGTCAACAGACAGATGAGGTCCAGCTCTGGCTCTCCTCAGGTGTGACCCCAACACTTCCCTGCTGGCGATGCCCAGGTGCTGTTGAGCCTCCTGGATGTGGCAGCCAGGCAGATCTGCCTCCCCTGCTTCCCAGAAAGTGTTTTCCTCGTGTTCAAGGGCAGAGAGAAGCAAAGCCACCAGGTCACATAACAGGCACACATTAGTTATGTCGGTGGCTTCCACAACAAAACCAAACACCTGATAAGCTGCTGTGGCTCACCAGCCTCCCCTTCTAGCACAAGGAGCTGTGATTCCCATGAAATCCCATGGCACTTGCCCCTCTTGGTGGGCCACAAACCATCAGGCCACCTCCTACATCCTCCAGTTCTTCACCAAAGAAAGGTCCTGAGAAGTTCCAGACCATCTCCACGACCTGGTGCCTGCCATAAGTACCAGCACCTTCCTCTTGCAAGGCCCAGGGCTGAACTTTCCCAGCTTTCCAAACACACAACCCAGCTGCTGTTTTGCCCAGAGCAGTGGGAGTTTCACCTCACAAGGTCACAACCCATCCACATTCCCCCAAATCCACCTTTTTCCCTGCTGCAAAGGGGAAACACAAGCCCAGCTCACAGACACCAGGCAGGAGCTGCACCAGGAGCAGGGCAGAGATGGCTCTGGCTTTGTGTCAGTGGCAGGAGAAGCTTGGCCAGGCCATTCCCAGCAGGTTCATTTGGTCATGGCCACAATCTCCTGCTCAAGGCCTCCCCAGGCTAGAAAACTGCAGAATGTTCCTGGAGAACTTCCTGCCACAGACACCAACTCCTCCTGCATTGCCAGCTGGATCAGGCAGGCTGCAAAAACCCTGGGTGAGGTGAGCAGAGGCTCCCAGAGCTTGGGGAATCCATGCCACAGCATTCCAGCCTCCAGAAAGAGCTTCTGTGGCCCCTCTAGCTGAGATCCTTGCTCTGTGAAGATGCTGATCCCAGGGACCAGAGGCCAGTGGCTGACTGGGGAAATTCAGCTTGGGAAAGCACCAGTCAGTTTGAACTCCCCTCCTGCCTGCTGGTCACTGCCTGGAAAAACCCTGGGGCAATGCCAGCAGGAGTTAATGCCAAAAGCCTTCAGCAACCTGCACTTCCTGCACAGGAGACTGCTGGAAACAGGGAAAGCAGCTGGCACCCTTCACACTTCCACCTTCAGCAGGGATCTGTGCAGCAGCACCTGGTTTGCTGAACAAGAACCACCACAGCCTCCAAGACCCTCCTGGAGCCCAGCACAAAGCCCCAGTGAGCAGAGGACACTGGACACCTCCTGTCACCTCACCCCCCCAATCTCAAACTGAAGGTACCACGGCAGCCACGCCAGCACCCTCTGGATGTTGAGGGACCAGAGCTGCTGATGCTGGGGGAAGGCAGATGGGGCTTCTTGCCCCAGTGAAGCCTCGCAAGCTCCGCAGGGAAGAGGCTGAGCTGCGGCTGCCGCTGCAGGATGGCGGTGAGGGACCTTGAGGCCGTTCCACCACCTCCCATGGGCAGGAACACCTTCCTGCCACCAGAGCAGGCTGCTCCGAGCTCCATGCAGCCCGGTTTAGGCAGTATTTCTGCAGGGACGGAGAAAGGCTCTGCCCGCCCGCTCCTTTCCTCAATCCCACACCACGGAGCCGCTCTGTGGCCCCACCCGGGCCCCCCTCCGCAGCTCCCCCTGAAGGGACACGAGGCGTCGCCCTCCCCCGCTTTATTCTGGGCGATCTGGGGGTGTTTCGCACTATTTTCACCAAACCACGAGGATGCCCCGGGCAACCCCTCGCACACGGGCCCGGCCCCGCAGCGCCCCCGGGGCGGCGCGCCTCTCGCGGCCGCACTCACGCTGCCGGTGAAGATGTCCTCGCCCTCCGAGTCGCTGTCGGGGGCCCCCAGGCCGCGGTGCTCGGGGAAGGGCGGCGGGCGGCGCTCGGCCGGGGAGGGCGAGCGGGACCCGCGGCTGCCGCCCGACGCCATCGCCGCCGCTTCCGCCCGCGCCCGCCCCGCCGGAAGCGCCCGCCAAGCCTTAACCCGCGGGGCGGGGCCTCGGCCGCGAGCGGGCTTCGGATTGGGCAGCGTCCCTGCCCGCTCCGCCCCCGCCGGCAGCGACAGCCAATGAGCGCCGTCGCTGGCAGGCGCCGCGTCGTCACCATGGAAACGGGGGCGCCGGCCGTACCATTTGGCGGCGGAAGGGGGAGCGCGTTCCCCCCGTTGGAAGAAGTGGGGGCGCTCGGGGCGCCGTGTCCCCGCCGCGGCCCGGCTGGGGTGGCTGCGGTCCCTGCACGGCCCCGGAGCACTCCCGTACCGCCCAGAACACCCCAGGCTGAGCCCCTTACCCCAGAAATGCACCCCAGGATGAGCCCTGTACGCCCTGGAAACATCCCAGGCTGAGCCACATAACCTAGAGGTGCCCCAGCATGAACCCCGTACAACTCCAGGACACCCCAGAATGAGCCCTTTACCACTCCAGACATCTCAGGATGAGCCACATACCTTGAAGATGTCCCAGGATGAGTGATATTCGTCCCCAAGATGCTCCAGGATAAGTCCCAGACCCTGATGATGTCACAGGATGAACCCCATACACTCACCAAGACATCCCAGGATGAGCACTAAACCACTTAAGTCACCCCAGGATGAGTCATATACCCACCAAGATCTTGCAAGATGAGCTTCAGACCTTAAAAATGCCCACCAAGACATCCCAGGATGAGACCCATACCTCCCAAAGCATCTCAAGATAAGTCATATGCTGCCAAAAACATCCCAGGATAAGCCTCATACCCTGGAGGTAGACCAGGATGAGCCCTACAACCCTCCAGAACAGCCCAGGATGAGCCCCATACCCTGAAGATGCCCCAGGATGACCCCCACACACCTACCAAAACCTCCCAGGATGAGCTCCATAACCTCAAGACATCCCAGGATTAATCCCTTACTCCCACAAGACATCCCCAAGATAAACTCTGTACACACCCCCCAAGACATCCCAGGATGAGACACACACACCTTGAAGATGTTTTAGGATTAACTCCATCAATAACCCAAAACAGCCCGGGATGAGCTCCATACACCCCAAAACGTTCCAGGATCAGCCCCATACCTGCAAGATATCCCAGGGTGAGCCCTGTACAGCCTTTCCCCCCAAGAGAGGAGTAGCCCACAGTCAGGGGTCACCACCATCCTGTGGGGCCAACAATCCCCTCAGGAGAGCACCAGGAGGAGCTGGGCAAGGCAGATGAGACACCCCAGACTTGCATCAGCTCTGGAGTAAGGGAGAACATCCAGCTGCAGGTGAATGATCTGGGGGTCCTTGACTTGCAAGACACCCCTCAGCTGGATTTATTCCTGGGTGCTGCCCCATGGAGAGGATCTGTTTCTCCAGCTGGGAAGCACTGGGTGCTGTGGGAGAGTAACAAAGACATGGGTTTTCCTTCTCTTCCGCTCAGCTGTCTCCTATAATGAAGCAGCAAAATCCAGCAGAGATCTCCAACCTTCCATGCTAGTGAACTTGGTCTAGTACACGCTTGCAGCTTCTATCCTTCATCCACACTGGCTCCCAGGCAAGGAGCAAACAGAAAACAGAACATGGCTTATCCTTATCTGAAGGACTTGGCAGTGTCCTCCCAGTCCCTGCTATCAATGAGCAGCTGCTAATTCCCTCCTGCCTGAAATTCTCTCTGGGATTTGTAACAGCAAGGGCTGTTCTTTCAGGGGCAGGTGAGACCCCACACTGGAATCCCCCCAGACTGCCTCAGTATGTTTGGAATGAGGAGCTCCCCCATACAGAACCAGCCAGTGTCACTCTTTTGAAGAGGAATGAACACAGCTGTGCCAGAAAACTCTTTAAGGATAAAGTGTGAGGAGCATATACAGTCTTTAAGATGAGCAGGAGAGGCAGCAGGAGGAGATACAGCTGCCAGAAGAATTGGGAGGTCCTGCCAGCTGAACTTTGCACTCTGAAGCAGAAGAAACTGAGCTACCTTGATGAGCAGTGGAGATAAATCCCACCCAAGTCCTCACAGCCTCATTCTCTGTGAATTCTCCCTTTGGCCTCTGACGGATCCCCTTTTAAAGGAAGAGTTTTATCCACTCGGGGTCAGAGCTTGGGCAGTCTGAGAGATGAGACAACTTTCTGCTGCAAATCTCTTTTGAATACACACCAGGCTTTGGGTGTCAGGTTTAGACCTCTGGATGGGTGGAGGTGACCCAGTTCCAGCTGTCCCATAGGATTAGGGGAAATCCCACCATAAAACCAGGCAGGAGCTACCAAGATTCCCACAGTGGGAGCAGACATTGCACACACTCAGCTCAGATACAGAAGTGAGGATCAGCTTGGGGTAGCCAGAATTGCTTAGGAAGATGCCTCAAGGTACTTCATCGTGACCATGACTGCAAGACTTCAGACTAAATAGCCTTGGGGAGCTCATCAGAAACAAGAAGTACTTCACTACCCACCCAACATATGTTTAACATCTCCCCACCCTATCCTTCCCATGTGTTGGCAGATGCCTGCACAAATCTTTACCTCCCTATCAGGACAAGCTCTGACTTACCTTCCCCATCACATCCCTTCTTTCCCAGCCCATTCCCCTCCCTATGTGCTTAGGTGGAGGGGGACCTCTGATCCTCTCTCCAAGTACTCTTTTCTTCTCCTCGATCCTCTGACCTCCCTCCCTTCTTCCTTGCTTTTTTCCAGATCCCAGGGGTCTCCCTGCCCAGCAATGCCCATAGGACCACTGTGCATCCAACATAAGCTGCCACCAGGAGCCAGAGGAGCTCATTAATCACCTTTTTATTTTATTTCAAGCACTGTACAGAATGTGCCATAGACAAAATCCCCCCCAGAAGGTGCTCCCAGCGCCCCTGTGCCCCACCTCAGCCCCTGCCGTGACCCAACACCCACCACTGCTGGGGAGAGGCCAAAATAAGTTACACCCACCCACCCCCGTGCTCCCAGGCACCAGGACAGGGTGGCATCAGCACCTGGGTGCCAGCCCCGCCACTGCCCGTGTCACCCAGAGTGCCCCGCACCAGGGTAAGTGTTCGCTTCCGAAGCGTCGGGCCCCGCCCGTTCCCGGCACCATCGGCTCCGGACTCCATCCCCAGCTCCCTGCGCTCAGCAGAACATGTCGGCCTCCGTGGGCAGTGGGGAGCACCTGCAGGGAAAGGATGAGGCTGGAGTATCACGTTGCTGATCTGTCCCAAAAAAGTGGGAGCAAAGGCACCAGAATCAGCTCAGCCCAGAAGATATCTGGAGATGATTCCAAGTGGGGGGATGGAAGCAGTGAGCCCCCAGGGCTGTCTGCTCCTGTCCCCTGGGGGATCCCCAGGAGAGCCATTCCGGGCAGTACTCACTCAGCCATCTTGGCTGCCAGGTGGTAAACAGTCTGCTTGTCCAGGTAGCGGCAGAAGAGCAAGACAAGGTTGCTGGGCAAGAAGAGAGGCTCTGCCAGCGAGGCTGTGGGCAGGCGGGACAGCTCCTGGGACATCAGGTACACCATGTCCGTCCTGGGGGCACCAGCATAGGGGTGAGCACCCCACAGAGAGGTGACAAACCCCCCCCAGCTCACACAGCTCCTCACCACGCCTCGAAGTCCCCTCTGCACGGCTTCAGTGGCGCACGCGAGGACAGCAACCTCTCTCCGTGGCTCAGCAGGGAATAGAGCAAGGAGATGCCAAACTGCAGGAAAGCACCAGGAGTGTCACAGCCAGCAGCAGTGGCACCCCAGGGACACAAGGAGGCTCAGGGCCACGCACCTGGTTCTTCAAGGCCATGGTGAGGGGGAGTTCCGAAGACTCGGGCAGAGGCCGGGTGAGCTCCTGCAGGACCTCGATGAGTTTGCTGAAGGTCATCTCACCCACCACCTCATTCAATGGGCTGTAGAGCAGCGGGAGAGACTGGGCAGGGCAGAGGGGAGAGCAGGAATCTAAGATCCTGTGACCTGCCACAGCCACACCCCCATCCCAGCACTTGGAGGGGGAGGGTCATTGCCACCAGGACTGCTGGTGGCTGACTCCTGGTGGCTGACTCCTGGAGAGTTTCTCCCCAAAGATGGGAAGAGGCTCCTACCTCATGCTAGTCTCACAAGATAGGCCCCCCTCATTGCCCAGGATGCCAAGCCCAGCAAGAACAGAGGAGCAGAGAGACAGCTCCAGCCCTGCCCTGGCTGGAGATGCTTGCCTCATCCAGTACATCCTTCTTCATGAGGAAGGGGAGGTGATAGGTGATGGTCAGCAGGATCTTCTCCCTTTGCTCTCCAATCAGGTGGGGCAGCAGCCTGGCCACAAGCTTCTTGCCCTTCCGCACACACAGCAGTTGCAGGAACTCATCTTCTGCCTCCCTGGGAACAAAGGTTCCATTGGCACAAATCCCAAGGGACCTGGAGCATCTCTGTCCATTCAAAAGGACCAGTATCAGCTCCACTGGAGGACAAGGTTCACAGGAAGGGTCAGCACAGGCTGCAGTGACACATGGAAGGAAGGGCCCAATCTTCCTGTGACCCAGACCTGCTCATCAATGACCATCTCAGATCCATGAGCACCAGGACATGCTGCCTGCTCCCCTCTCCCCACAGCACACACTCACTCTTCACTGCTGCAAGCCCTGATTTTCAAAGCTTGGTAGATACTCTCCACTTTTTGGCTCTTCTGTTCCTGCCTGTGGGGCTGTTGCTCCCCCAGGGATATTTTCTGTTGCACCTCCTCTACTTCCAGCAGCTGCAGGAAAAGCTGGAGAAACAACATAGGCTAAGGAGGAAGCTTGGAGCATCTTCTACCAGCTGGCTATCCAGGACCCTGCCTAGGCAGATATCCCCTTAGAGAAATGCCTGGATGAAAACAGAAAGCCTTGACCATCCTGCCATTCCCCAAATCACCACTCACTCACCTTCTCGATCCGGTGCAGCGCCCGCAGCCGGTGGGCCCCGGCAGCCTTCAGGAGGTTAGAAAGGAAGGCACAAAGGTCACAGCCATCCCCAGACACTGCCACCAGCTCAGCACTGGGCCAGCTGCTCCCTGGGGATCAGAGGTGACCTCAGGACACAGCAGCCCACCTTCCCTTCACCCACCTCCTCCTCTACGAGGGCGTGGTGCACAGCATCAATGGCACGGCGAGGGCTGTAGCAGGTGGACACCGTGACCTGGCCTAGCGACCCAGCAATGCGCACCACTGCGGAAGAGAGGGAACACGGTGACACCACATCCCACAGCTCCTCACCCAGCCCCCCAGCACCCA
>VWZP01003640.1:134743-209544 GCA_013396995.1 Dicaeum eximium
CCTGGGTGCCAGCCCCGCCACTGCCCGTGTCACCCAGAGTGCCCCGCACCAGGGTAAGTGTTCGCTTCCGAAGCGTCGGGCCCCGCCCGTTCCCGGCACCATCGGCTCCGGACTCCATCCCCAGCTCCCTGCGCTCAGCAGAACATGTCGGCCTCCGTGGGCAGTGGGGAGCACCTGCAGGGAAAGGATGAGGCTGGAGTATCACGTTGCTGATCTGTCCCAAAAAAGTGGGAGCAAAGGCACCAGAATCAGCTCAGCCCAGAAGATATCTGGAGATGATTCCAAGTGGGGGGATGGAAGCAGTGAGCCCCCAGGGCTGTCTGCTCCTGTCCCCTGGGGGATCCCCAGGAGAGCCATTCCGGGCAGTACTCACTCAGCCATCTTGGCTGCCAGGTGGTAAACAGTCTGCTTGTCCAGGTAGCGGCAGAAGAGCAAGACAAGGTTGCTGGGCAAGAAGAGAGGCTCTGCCAGCGAGGCTGTGGGCAGGCGGGACAGCTCCTGGGACATCAGGTACACCATGTCCGTCCTGGGGGCACCAGCATAGGGGTGAGCACCCCACAGAGAGGTGACAAACCCCCCCCAGCTCACACAGCTCCTCACCACGCCTCGAAGTCCCCTCTGCACGGCTTCAGTGGCGCACGCGAGGACAGCAACCTCTCTCCGTGGCTCAGCAGGGAATAGAGCAAGGAGATGCCAAACTGCAGGAAAGCACCAGGAGTGTCACAGCCAGCAGCAGTGGCACCCCAGGGACACAAGGAGGCTCAGGGCCACGCACCTGGTTCTTCAAGGCCATGGTGAGGGGGAGTTCCGAAGACTCGGGCAGAGGCCGGGTGAGCTCCTGCAGGACCTCGATGAGTTTGCTGAAGGTCATCTCACCCACCACCTCATTCAATGGGCTGTAGAGCAGCGGGAGAGACTGGGCAGGGCAGAGGGGAGAGCAGGAATCTAAGATCCTGTGACCTGCCACAGCCACACCCCCATCCCAGCACTTGGAGGGGGAGGGTCATTGCCACCAGGACTGCTGGTGGCTGACTCCTGGTGGCTGACTCCTGGAGAGTTTCTCCCCAAAGATGGGAAGAGGCTCCTACCTCATGCTAGTCTCACAAGATAGGCCCCCCTCATTGCCCAGGATGCCAAGCCCAGCAAGAACAGAGGAGCAGAGAGACAGCTCCAGCCCTGCCCTGGCTGGAGATGCTTGCCTCATCCAGTACATCCTTCTTCATGAGGAAGGGGAGGTGATAGGTGATGGTCAGCAGGATCTTCTCCCTTTGCTCTCCAATCAGGTGGGGCAGCAGCCTGGCCACAAGCTTCTTGCCCTTCCGCACACACAGCAGTTGCAGGAACTCATCTTCTGCCTCCC
This sequence comes from Dicaeum eximium, assembly GCA_013396995.1. NCBI lineage: Eukaryota > Metazoa > Chordata > Aves > Passeriformes > Dicaeidae > Dicaeum > Dicaeum eximium. Next base: position 136,104 of record VWZP01003640.1, read on the forward strand.
TGGGAACAAAGGTTCCATTGGCACAAATCCCAAGGGACCTGGAGCATCTCTGTCCATTCAAAAGGACCAGTATCAGCTCCACTGGAGGACAAGGTTCACAGGAAGGGTCAGCACAGGCTGCAGTGACACATGGAAGGAAGGGCCCAATCTTCCTGTGACCCAGACCTGCTCATCAATGACCATCTCAGATCCATGAGCACCAGGACATGCTGCCTGCTCCCCTCTCCCCACAGCACACACTCACTCTTCACTGCTGCAAGCCCTGATTTTCAAAGCTTGGTAGATACTCTCCACTTTTTGGCTCTTCTGTTCCTGCCTGTGGGGCTGTTGCTCCCCCAGGGATATTTTCTGTTGCACCTCCTCTACTTCCAGCAGCTGCAGGAAAAGCTGGAGAAACAACATAGGCTAAGGAGGAAGCTTGGAGCATCTTCTACCAGCTGGCTATCCAGGACCCTGCCTAGGCAGATATCCCCTTAGAGAAATGCCTGGATGAAAACAGAAAGCCTTGACCATCCTGCCATTCCCCAAATCACCACTCACTCACCTTCTCGATCCGGTGCAGCGCCCGCAGCCGGTGGGCCCCGGCAGCCTTCAGGAGGTTAGAAAGGAAGGCACAAAGGTCACAGCCATCCCCAGACACTGCCACCAGCTCAGCACTGGGCCAGCTGCTCCCTGGGGATCAGAGGTGACCTCAGGACACAGCAGCCCACCTTCCCTTCACCCACCTCCTCCTCTACGAGGGCGTGGTGCACAGCATCAATGGCACGGCGAGGGCTGTAGCAGGTGGACACCGTGACCTGGCCTAGCGACCCAGCAATGCGCACCACTGCGGAAGAGAGGGAACACGGTGACACCACATCCCACAGCTCCTCACCCAGCCCCCCAGCACCCAACCCCAGCCTCTCACCAGAGTCATAGGTCTCCACTTTTTGGATGAACGGCGTGAGCAGCTTGGGGGGCTTGTTGCGCCTGCCCAGCAGCTCTTCCTCTGCTTGTTTGCGCTCCAGATGGTGGTAGTAGGTCTGTAACAACAGGAAGAGCCAGGAGTCCACCAGTCCTGGAGGGTTTCTCCAGCTCCCAAAGCCCCACCCTGAGGAGAACAAGCAGCAGGTGCTGCCAGCAGGAGCTCACCTGGTAGTAGTAGTCATCATCCATATTCTCACTCTGCAGCTGCATCATCTGCACCTTGACAACCCAGTCCTTCTCCTTGGAAGTCATCAGCCCAGCATAAGGGTCCACTTTACGAGACCACAGCTTCTTGGGAGAGACACTGGCACAGGAGAAGACCTCAGCCCACTGTGACCACCCAGAGCCCCCCTGCCCTGCACCCGAGAGACCCCCATACCTCTGCCCCTGCCTGCCCTGTCGCTGCATCAGGATGCGCTGGTGCTGGGGGTGCAGCTGGGTCATGTGGCTGGGTGTGCTGCAGGGGACACCAGACAGGAGTCAAGGGGGGTTTTGGGACACAGCCAGAGTGAGGTGACCCCCAGCTGCTTTGTAGGCCCCCTCCAGTCCCACCCCAACATCCCACTCGTGCTACCTGAAGTTCAGCTGGCTCATGGCTGAGGGGCTGAAGAAGAGAGCAGGCTCCAAAGAAGAGGGCATGGGCCTGAAGTGCACGCCCAGGGGCTGCGGTGGGCTGCCCACGGTGGGGGACCCCGGCTGGAAAGGGGTCGGAGGTGCAAACCCTGCTGTCTGAGAGGGAGAGAGGAGATCAGGGGTCTGAGCCTTCCCCTCTGAGCATCCCAAAGAGGTCAGCCAGCTCTGTGCTGCCTTCTGGCTTCCATTCCTGTGACAAAGAGCTACCTGCAGATACTGCCACTCTCCCTATCCTCTGCCACTCCAGGGCCACCTCAGTGGGGCCATGGCAGTGGCTCAAAGCCACCACATTACCTGGTTGGGAGTGAAGAGTGGAGGGGGTCTGCAAGCCGGCGGGAAGGGTTGAGGAGAACACGGGGAGCGAGGAGACATCAGGGGTGCCTGGTGCAGGAGGAGAGGAGACAGGAGGTGTCACTCAGACAAAGCCTGTCCTCAAGGCTGCACCTCCACAGAGGGGAGGCAGAGAAAGAAGGGATGTAAGAGCACCCTTAAACCTGTTACCTGCTGGAGAAAACTCTGGGAGAAAGGCTTGGGGGACATCAGTCTTAAGTCAGGGCACTTGAGCCGGGGAGAGCCCCTCTGCACAGGAGAACCAAGGAAGTCGAGGGCCATGTTGGTAGATGGTAGAGGTCTCTCCAAGACCTGGAGGATGGCTTTATCCTGCAGGGCAGAGGCAGCAGCAGGTAGGAACAGGGCACAGCTGAGAACAGTTTAGTTCCCTCAGCAACAGTCAGCTCACTAAAACCTTTGGTCATTGCTCAACCAAGACCATGCACCAACTGGGCTCCCACCCTGGGAGTGTGGAGCAGCTGGGGAGCCATGGGAACACCCAGCATGGGGCTCCCAGTCCCCCCAAACCCAACAACTTTGCCTTCAAACCCAGGCTCTGCTTTGGATGGGCACGCAGCCTTGGCACCCAAGACACATGTGTGCACCTCCAGAGCCGTTTGGAGATGACCCTTATCGTAGAGCAGTGGGGAGCCATTAGCTCCTGAAGGCCTGGCTGGTACCTACCTCCAGCATGAGGTGGCGCGGGACACTGCCAGGGCAGGAGCCCCACACCGTGGGATCCATCGCCAGCTGGAAAACAGGGAGATGTTGGCATGAGGCAAGTGAACAGGAGGAGAGAACAAGGGACACCACAGGAGCTACCCCACCTCATCATCAGAGGGGTGGGGACGTTTTTACCATGTCCTCCTTGCCAAACTCTCCCCAGCAAGTACCAATCCCGCTGTCCAGCACCGCCGAGTCCTGGCTCTGCAAGAAAAGGGGAGTTAAAGGTCTGCCTCTCTGCCCCAGTGCCCTCTGTGGGGCAGGACCCACAGGTGTGGGGGTGGAGGGGGGAGCAGCAGGAGCCTCTGTCTCCTCACACATCACCTCCAGCGTGGGTTTGCTCCGCACAGCTCTCATCACTGCTGGGTCTCCCAATTCAGTGGGCTCCTCAAAGCACTCCTGATCTTCCTCCTGTTCCTCAGTCCCCAGCTCCTCTACCTCTTCCTCCAACTGAGAGTTAACCTGCTCCATCTCTGGCTCTATCCCACCTTCCTCCTCAGCCAGCTGCTCAGCCGCTCTTCCAGTTGCCTCTACCAGTGCTTTGGCCACATCAGGGCTTATCTCTGGTACCACCAGGAGTTTTGGGACATCCTCTCCTGTGGAGTCTCGGTCTTGGAGGGGGGAAGCAGCACACAGCAGGTGGGTGAACGCCCGGGCAGTGCCCACCAGGGTGTCTGCTCCCCCCAAGTGCTGGCAGATCTCTCCAACACCAGGACACCCCTGAGGTCTTACCTAATCCAAAAGTCATCTCGTTGTACAGGTCGAGCTCCTCATCCTCCTCAGCCATCTCTTCCAGCAGAAGCGCATCTTCCACCAGCAGAAAATCCTCGATAATCTGGATTTGGAAGCGGCTGATTACTCGCTAAGGGANGCTACGAGGGCACGACCGGCAGGGAGGAGCATCCCACCAGCACCGCCAGGGCAGAGCCCGCTCCGAGACCGAGCGTGCCGGGGAGCACCAGCCCCGCAGAACGAGCACCGCCGGGAGGCGGCAGCGGGCAGGGGGTAGCGGAGCAGGGCAGGCACTCACAATGCGCTCGCCGCCCTCCGCCATCCCGCGGTGCCGCCTCCTCCCGCTCACCCACCCTCCGTCCGTCCGTCCCGGCTCCCTGTACGGAGCCACGGTGCCCCCGCCGCCCTTTTTATGGGCCGCCCCCGCCGGGCCGGCATGCGCCTGCCGTACAGCATGGCGGCTCCCAGCGGCGCTCTGCGCCTGCGCACTCCCCTCGCTGTGCGCCCCCCCCCCGCCCCGAGGGACCCCTGGAGCTGCGGAGAAGTGAGGATGGAGAGGTTCCGTAACCCCACCTGCGGCTCTCGGAGCACAGAGCAGCCCAGCACAGCTTCCCCCACTGCTGTTCTCAGGGTTGATATCCTTCTGAGGAGTTAGGGAAAACTGGGGGGATGTGGTCTGTCGGGATTGAATGTTCTGGTAGGTAACACCGGACACAGGTGTCAACACTAACGCTATAAATTTCTGCATGCCACAAAGCATAGCGGCTTGCCCTTATCTCCCTGCATACCAGGAGCACCTTGGTCATGTCACCCACTCCCAAATAATTCTCCCAATATTCTGCTAATAAAAGCAGAAATGTCCCAAAAGTGGAAGATTTAGCTACGCTAACCAAATCATTGTGGCTTTTTATAAACATCATGTGGAAGAGTTGTGCTCCTCTTTACTGGGAAATTCTGACAGGTGTTGTGGATTACAGTTGGAGACATTGTCAGGAATTCCCATCCCAAAGGGCCCAGAAAGGATCCATGCCCTCCCTGAGCAGAGGGAAGTGTCCACTTGGGCAGAGCCAGACCTGTGGGACAGCTGGACTGGGGTGGTGGCTTCTGATGTGGTGACCCTAATAACAATTCTGCCACCGCTGGAGCACTCAGGGATTATTTCTGCGGGAGCCCTGAGATCCCTGATAAGGCTCTGGCTGCAGCTGCCTCTGTTTATCCCACATGAGAAAAACATTGAGTGTTTTCAGCTGCGTGGCTGGCACTGCTCACTGCTCGCTGGCTTGAGCCAGCAAACCCAGCAGGAGCTGGGAACTGATAACAAGTGTTTTCGAGATTTTCCTTTGCTTGGCCTCTCCTGATTTACCTGCTGCATTTGGGATGTTCTCCATACATGCTTTATTAATTTAATTTGTGTTTTAATGAGGTGCATTAAGAGGTCCTAAAGGGACAGTGTTTTGGTATTTACACCATGCTATTGTTTTCTCCCCACTAGCAGTGACTTGACTTTCTTTTCCCTTTATTTTCCTTCCAAGCAGCATTACTGGGACACTCAGTGGCATTCCTAGCCTCACTGGGCTTTGGTGCTCACAGTTCTTCTGGAGGAGGCACCAGAAGACCTGGTTCTTTGGTGTTAGAATCCTCATGTTTTATGCTGTGCTCGTACAACAGTCAATATATCACCCTGCAGCTTCTGGAATGAGATATTCCACACAGGTTTTGAAAGAGGTTCATAAAGGAACGTGGATGGCTTACTCCACCATAGGCTGTTCGTGTAACACCAACCCTGGATGTAAAATCGTCTGCAAGAGGTGACGTTTACCCTCATTTAGGTTGGAAAAGCTGTCTGTGACCATCAAGTGATAATTCCTCCAGCACTGCCAAAGCCACCACTAACCTATGTGCCACATCCTCAGGTCTTTTAAACCCTTTAAAGGATGAGGACTCCACTGCCCTGGCAGCCTGTGGCAAGGCTGGACAGCCCTTTCAGAGAATAACTTTTCTCTAAGATCCAATCGAAATCTTTCCTGGTGCTACTTGAAGCTGTTTCCTCTTGTCTTCTCCTTTGCTCCCTGGGAGCAGAGCACAACCCCACTTGGCTGCCCCCTCCTGTCAGGGAGTTGTACAGAAAGAGGGAAGTGCTTCCTTTTCTGCAGGCTGAGCCCCCCCCAGATCCCTCAGCTGCTCCTGGTGTTCCAGCCCCTCCCCAGCTCTGTTCCCTTCCCTAGACACGCTCCAGCTCCTCAATGTCCTTCTTATGGTAAAGGGCGCAGAACAGACCTCAGGATTTGGGGTTCGGCCTCAGCAGTGCCAGCCGCCCTGGGCCTGTGGCCACACCGGGGCCGGTCCGGAGCAGGTGGCATTGCCCAGCTGGCCTCAGGCCCAGCCGCTGTTGCCCGGAGCCGCGGGCTCTGTGTGCCCGGCTCTCTCTGTGCCCGGCTCTCTCTCTGTGCCCCACCCAGCGCGGAACCGAAAGCGAAAGCGCTGCCGCGCTGGCTCGCACAAGCCCGGAGCTCCCGCTCCGCCCGGAGACTGCTGACACGGAGCCGCTCTGCGCCACGATTGGCCGTGGGTTCCGGGGGTATAAAGGGCAGAGTGCGGGCGGGGCTGGGACACTTCGGGGAAACGGCGGGGCAGGGAGGAGCGGCAATGGCGCGGGGGACCCTGGCGCTCGGATTGCTCGCGCTGCTGGCGCTGCTCGGCCTGGGGACGGCCGATGGTGAGTGCCTGGGGCGGCGCGAAGGGTCCCCACGGGGGTGAGGGGCTGCGGGGTCCCGGCGGGTCCAGGTCAGTGTGCCTGGGTGGGTGGGCAGTACTGGCATCGAGGCGATGCCCACCGCAGCCCCGCTTCTCACGCGCCCTCGCCCCCTCTCTCCAGAGGCGCCGAAGGTCGAAGTCTACGCCCGTTCACGCGCCGAGGAGGGAAAGGCGAACGTCCTCCAGTGCTTTGTCACTGGCTTCCACCCCCCCAGGATTGACATCGAACTCCTGAAGAACGGGGAGCCCATGGCCGACGTCAAGTACGGGGACTTGTCCTTCAACGAGAAGTGGCTGTTCCAGCGCCTGGTCTATGCGCCCTTCATCCCCACACGGGAAGACGTCTTCACTTGCAGGGTGGTGCATTCCACCATGACGGAGCCACGCAGTTACCGATGGGGTATGCTGTGCCTTCCCTCCTGCGCGCTGGAGCTCCTTGCTTTATATCCGTGCTGGCTCTGTTCCTTTTTCTGGGAAGCAGGGTGTTGGAACGCAGTGGGATTTGAAGGTCTTGTGTTAGAAACAGAAAATGACCTCGGCTTTAGCTGAAAAGGCTGTTACACCTACCTGTGAAGGATTCAGGGAGGACACGCATTGCTGTTAATTCACAGGGATTTGGTGTTGCTGTGTCACCCGATCTCTGTCTTGGTGAACTTAACTAGAAGGTGATGGATCATGCAGTGAATTTTTTCTGTATGTTTTGTGAATATAAAGAACGCAGCGCTCAGGGCTGATGTTGTTGACCTAGCTCCAGCTACAGCTGAGGGCAACTCTCTGGTTGCCACACTGGGGCTGTTTCTGGGGGGGAACCTTGTGGGACAGGGGAGAGGGGGTGCCATTTGCCCCCAAGTCTAACACTGTGCTTCTTTCCTGCAGAACCAGACTTCTGAGCTGTGTCTAAGATAATCCCTGGTGAGTTATTCCCATGCTGGTAAGGGAAACACAGACTCATTTCTGTAGGCGGGGGAGGGTTTGAAAAGCTGAGGAACAGAAGCAACCACACCCAAAAAATAGATCATATTAGGGCTGATTTGGGATGCAAAACTCTTCCCACACCCTTTCTGTCCACGGTTTTGGTCTGGTTTTGGCCATCCTGTGCCTACAAGAGTCCTTTGCCCCAAAAAAGGGAGAACTTTGGAGAAAATCCTCCATACATGTTGTTCCTGTGTCAGCTAGATATCACAGTTTTTGCGGGTTCCCTGAAGGTGCCTCAGGCCCTGAAGTGCTGTTTCCTGTCAGGGGAGGAGCAGGAAGTCACTGTACCGGAGATCTTTGTGCCTCAGGGTGGGTGGCAGGCTGGTTAACCCTGTGGCAGGGCAGCACCGTGTGGAATTCATGAGGCACAAACCAGAAACTTTTGGGTTTTTTCACCGGTGTCTCAGTCTGAGGGCTCCAAGTTCCTATCAAACTATCTATGTGTAAATGATCTGGATTTAGCAACGGGGAAATTCTAGTTTAACACTTGATAGGGAAAAGAAACTGAATACGTGGCTCAGCTGACGTAACGGGTTGAAACAGCCTTGTTTCTGTGTCCTGTTAGAGGCTGGGTAATGATTATCTGTGCCCAGGACAAGCTGTGACAGGCCTTACATGAAATGCCCCAGTTCCTGCTGAGCTCTAAAAAGTTGTATACTGTCACTCCTCTGGTTGTCACTCACCTTTGAGCAGTGGGGGTGTGAACCTGGCCCCAAGGCAGGGTTTGGAATGTGCTGTGCTCACACAGCACCATGGCTTCGGTTGGTGGGACATCGGTGTGGGATGCCAAGTCTGGCTGAAGGCGGGATGTGGGGGACTTCACTGTGGTTTGGGGACAAGGATTTGCTGAGCTGGCATGGAAAGAGTTGAGAGCAGGACAAAGTCCCTGGGGTGGAGAACAAGAACTCTTGACTTGTTGAATTCTGAACCCCACCAAGGAGGGGACAGAATCCTGCAGTTTCTGCGTGATTTTTACTTGAATCTCACTGGAAGGTGGTTCTGCAGGGATGCTGCAGCCAGACTGCTCAGAGGAAACTGGTTTTTAGTCCTAAAATAATTGCAGTTGAAGGTGTCACTAGAGTGACTGATGTCAATCTATTCTCTCCATGCAGATTTGAGACCTTCATCTTGCAAGGCAAAATCTTCTCCAGCTTCTGTCAATTTTTCATCGTACCCACAAGAGTGATCAACTTCCTTTCAGAAATTTGCTAATAAGCCTTGTTAAAAATCACTTAGCCACAACATCAAGGGAGCTCTGCAGGCTTTTTGAACATGTAGCTAAAAATGCCTGCATTACTGCTTAAAAAACAATGGTAGCTTTTCACTGCTAAAATTTTTGCAGGATCTTTATGCCTTAATAAACTGCTACTCCTTAAAATGTTTCTTCAAGGTAATTTGATGAGCTGATTTCACAGGCTTTGATGGCCACTGGGTTGTGGGTGGATATGTAGCCTTGGTGGTATGATGGTCAGTTGGGCTTTTTTTAAAATCCCACTGAGAAGATGCAAGAGCACTTTCCCATCAATAAAAAAAAAATTAAAGGGTTTTTTTTTTCTGTGTGGCTCTGAAGAGAAGGCACAAGGTTTAAAAAGGGATAAAGAACCTTGGGGACACAGGAGCGATGGCAGGGAATGGTGCTCACTCCAAGTGGCTGATGCATCTTGGAGTGTGTGGTGTAAAGCTGAGCCTGGGGGAAGCAGATGTGTGTGTTGGTGAATTTTAGTTCTGGTTTTCTCTCTGCACTTGACCCCATGGAGAAGTGCAGTTGCAGCCAGTCCTCTGTTGTACTGTGGGGCATTGATGACACTACCCAAAATCAGTGCTACTGCCATCAGCTCATTTTTATGTATGAAAAAATCAGAATGATTGCTTGAGGAATATTGTATCCAAATGGATTTAACCAGGATCATGTGTATGGGATCAAGAGTTCCTGGTGACTCAGGGCATCCCATGTCTCACATATATTAAGATTTGCTGTGATGGTGTCACAGAACATCCACTTGAGATTTTTGATGGATATTGTCCTGTTCCGTAGCTATTTTCATTATAAGCAAAATTTTTTTTTTTTAGAGATTAGGAAAATCCAGGCTGTTGCAGTTCCAACCCCCACATGGAAGGTTGCCGAGGGGCAGGGCCCCTTTATGGGTTCATCAGAGGGGTGCTCAGGGCAGGACAGGTGGGGCTTCATGACTGGGTGGGTGTGCACAGTGCTCATCACTCAGTATGGGACAGCAGGACACAGCACAGCTCTTCCTGTAGCACCAGATGTGCTCTGGGGACCAGGCAGCCTCAGCAGTGGTCCTGTGTGAGAGAAGGTGGCCTGGGAGAGGGCAAAAGGTTTTGGCTTCTCTCCCAGGGACCCCTGTGGAGCAGCACATACTGCTGTGTGAGCCTGGGGAGCTGTGGAATGTGTTCTGGCCTCTTCCCATGGATCATGAAGGGCCACCAAAGTGCTTTCCACCACCTCAGCTCCACCTTTCCTATCCTCAAGAGCACCAGAATAATGGCTGGGTAACCACTCCATCAAGAGAGCTTCATCCTAATAAGGACAGGAGTGGAGTTGACTGCAGAAACTGAAGATTCTGTGGAGGCAATGTGAAATTACCCTGTCTCTAAAGGACATGTCATCATCTTCCCACACTGGGGAGGTCTGCCCTGATTGCATCTGTGAGGGTTTTTTTGGTTTTACTTGAGAAATATTTTGATGGTTTGTTCAAAAATCCCCTATCTGTGGGAGAACAACACATGCCCACACCAGAGGCTGATTTTCTTTAACAGCTGGATTTCAGGACCATGTCCAGAAATACCTTCTGTGTTTTATCCAGCATCCTTGGGGTTCTGAGGTACCCAGGATGTTCCTGCCCTGCTGCTGTGGGCAACAGTTTCCAGGGGATGTGTTATCCTGAGGGATATCTTGGGAAGCTTGAAGTGTGAAACAAGCCTCATTTGTGCTTTATGAAATACCAGCAATTTTTCTGCAAGCAGTTTCTGGAGTCATCAAAATGCAAGATTTTTTTTTGAGAAAAACTTCTAAGAGAACAAGGATTGAGTCCAACTCCTAACTCTGCACGGGACACCCCAAGACCCTGTGCCTCGAGTGTGGTCCAAGTGCCCTTTGAGCTCTGTCAGGCTTGGGGCTGCCCTGGGGAGCTGTTCCAGCCCCGGTCACACTATGGGGGAATAATCTTTCACTAACATCCAGCTTAAAGTTCCCCGACATAGCTCCAGCCGTTCTCCCTCCCGCCGGGTTTTCCCGCCATCGCCTCCCCTCAGGGCAGGTACCTGTCTCCCCCCACCCCCTCACGGCCGTTCCCGCCATCGCCTCCCCTCAGGGCAGGTACCTGCCTCCCCCCAGCCCCTCACGGCCGTTCCCGCCATCGTCTCCTCTCAGGGCGGCTCCCGCCGCCATGTTCCGCGGACACCGTGCTTGGTTCTCGCAGAGCGTCAGCCCGGGCCCGCGGGGGCTCTGGGGTGAGGGGGCAGACGACGAGGGGAGCCCCGGGGCAGCGAGCTGGCAGGAATCCGCGGGGGAATTGGCAGGGGCACGGCCCTGTCACGGCTCAGGGGGAATGAGGAGGGGAGCACGGCCCCATCATTCCTCAGCGGGGCACGGCAGTGGCGGCACAGCCCTGTCACCCCTTCGTGGGTCTGAGACCCACACAACAGGGCAGAGCATGAGTTTGGCCAGTCCATGGTGCCCCCACACCGAGGAAAAGCCCTGAACAACCCTCGGGGGAGCAATGGGAGTCCCACAGCCATGGGGAGCTATCAGAGCTTGCACTTCAGGGCCCATCTCCGCGGCCCCACAACCAGCTGTCCCCATCGTGGGTCACCCCGAGGTGGGAACCCCCTGGATGCCCACCCTGATGTCACTCTCTGTCCCCTGCAGCAGACGGTGGCGGGACCATCTCCCACTGGCTGGATGCCGATTACCTCTTCAGCAGCGATGCCACCCACCCCGACACCCGCAGGTGGGGAAAGGAGGCTTTAATTAATGAAAAGTAGTTAATGGCTACTGACATCCTGTAAAAATCAAGGGGCTGTTTGTAAAGTCGTGGCGTGGATCTGCCAGGATCTTATTGCCCACTGAGGTCAGGAAAACTCACACCCACACTAAACTGTAGATAGAAGAGAGAAAAACCATCCATGTGTTGAGAGGGGGCTAACTGTGATATAAATTAAATTAATTGTGCTGGTTTCTTGCTGGCTGTGACTTACTTGCTGGAAAATCAGCATCTAAAACAGGGGTGATAAAATTCCTAAGGAAGGAATCTGGTGCTAAAAAGCCAGTGTGAATTAATGCTGAAAGGAAGCACTAGGGTAAAAATGGATGGAAAAGGCCTGAAATGCTTAATATAAAAAAATAGAGCGCTATGGAACATTTGTACAAGGAAAGTCTTCAGGATCTTCCTCACTTCCTCAAGATCAGTGAATATTTGTATTTATTCATTATTTAGTAATGTAAACATATTTAGGGGAAAGGAAGCCACAAAGTTTCTTTAGGCTTTGCTAGGCTGGACTAAGTAGTTGCTTTTTAACACACCAGTGCTTAAAACTGGCTTTGAATTTTGGAATCTTTCTGCCTGTGCCAGCTAAGCAAGGGGAATTCCAATAAACACAGAATAACAACTTCTCTTCTGCAACAATGTGCTGCCAGCCCAGCCTGTTCCCCCAGGGGAATTCTGGATAAATTTAAAAATTTATATGTGTGCATATATATATATATATATATATATATAATTAATTTTTTTCAATGTATATAGTTAGATAGTTTCTTGTGAAGAAATGTAGTCATTATACACATCCTTAAACCCAGCAAACAAGATTTAATTCCCCTCTAAGGAGGACAGTGAGGGCTGGAGCACCCTCCACCTCCTTACTCAGCTGTGTGAGCAGGAACCAGTGTGGTGGAGGATAATTGTAGAAGAATCTTGGCTTTGCCCTCCCCGAAGTAGCTTCACCTCAAAAGCAGAGTGGAACAGTGTAATCCCTAAAAATACGTTTACCCTTGTCCCTGGGAGGTGCTGGCAGCTGGGACTGTAACAGGACGTGACTGGTAGAGTCTCACAGCTTGAAAATCACAGAAAATTAGGTGCTTTTGGCAAAAAAAAAATTGGAGCAGGTTTAATGACAACACCCCTCTAAATGTTCTGGTTTGCTTCTAGGTTCTTCTTTGGAAACCAGCTCTCTTTCTCTCTTCCAGCATACACGAGAGTCTCAGTTACTTGGAGGGCAGAGCCACAGTCTTTCACTCCCGTTACCTCTCAGTGTGTGCGAACACCGGAGCTGCAGAGAGGCCCTCGGTGGTTCTGGGCCAGTTCGTCCTGCCCCCTGCCTGCCTGCAAGAAGGTCAGGCAAAAAATAATCTAGGGATATTTTCTCAGGGAAATCCCCCATGAGTGCAGCCTTGGTGCAAACTAGAACTGACAGTTACTTGTCTGCAAGGAGGGACTTTTTCTTCTGCTTGAGAGTGGCTCTCCCTCACAGAGGGCAGAGTATGATCCATCTATTATCACAGAATGGCTTGACCCTGAACATTCCAAGGGACTGGGCAGCCACAGCTGCTCTGGACAACCTGTGCCAGGCCCTCACCACCCTCACAGGGAAGAATTTCTTCCCAATATCCCATCTAACCCCGCCCTCTGGCAGTTTGAAGCCTTTCCCCTTTGTCCTGTCACTCCAGGCCTTTGTCCCCAGTCCCTCTCCAGCTCTCCTGGAGCCCCTTCAGGCACTGGCAGGGGCTCTGAGCTCTCCCTGGAGCCTTCTCTTTTCCAGGTGAGTTCTCCCAGCTCTCCTAGCCTGGCTCCAGAGCAGAGGGGCCCCAGCCCTCAGAGCATCTCCATGGCCTTCTCTGGGCTGGCTGCAGCAGCTCCACGTCCTTCTGCTGTTGGACCCTGGGCTGGAGGAGCACTACTGCTCCTGAGTGGGCCAGAGGGGCAGAATGCTCCCCTCCCCTGCTGCCCACGCTGTGGGACGAGCCCAGGACACATGGCTGGGTCACATCCATGAGCTTCTCACCCACCAACACCCCCAAGTCCTTCTCCTCAGGGCTGCTTTCAATCCATCCTTGCCCACTCTGGGTTTGTGCTTGGGACTGCCCTGGCCCAGGGGCAGGACCTTGCACTTGGGCTTGTCCCCAGAGGCACCTGCAGGCCACCATACTGGGAGCGACTGCCACAGCCTCTTCTTTGATGCTCTCACAGTCACTACTTTTGTTGTTCTTGCCAGAAATCAGAAGGAAAATTGGCCAGTTTATTTGGGAGAAGGCAGATACCCTTGAAGAGCAGGTAAGATGAAAAATTTGTACTATACATGTGTGTGCTGGAGGACGAGCTTGTGCTGAGCAGGGAGCTTTCACAGGAATTCAGGGAAAAAAAGATCATATATCATTTTTGGGGAAAGGGGCAGGAACTCAGGAAGTGTTTAAGGATGTCCTTAGGTCACACAGAAAGAAGAAACTTAGAGAGGTGAAAGGTCAGATAGAACTTAATCTGGGCACCTCTGTAAAGGATAATATTTTTATAAATACTTTAACAAAAGGAGGGCTAAGGGAAACCTCCATTCTTTACTGGAGTGTTCATCACCAAAGACTAGGAAAAGGCTGAGGTGCTTAACACCTTCTTTGCCTCAGTCTTCAATACTAAGACTGGTGACACCAGGACAAACGGCCCCCTGAGCTGGTAGACAGGCACAGGGTGCAGAATGGACCCCCATAAATCCAGGAGGAGGCAGTCAGTGACCTGCTGTGCCACTTAGGAACTCACAAGTCCATGGGCCTGGATGGGATCCATCCCAGCGTGATGAGGGAGCTGGAGGAAGAGCTTGCCAAGGCACTCTCCATCATTTATCATTAGTCCTGGCTCACTGGGGAGGTCCCAGATGACAAGATATCAGTGTGACACCCACCCACAAGAAGGGTTGGAAGGAGGAGCTGGGGAATTACAGGCCTCAGTGTGACCAGTGGCAGGGAAGGTTATGGAGCAGATCACCTTGAGTGCCATCATATGGCACATACAGGAAAACCAAGGGATCAGACCCAGCCAGCATGGATTTAGGAGGGGCAGGTCCTACCTGACCAACCTGATTTCCTTTCATGATGAGGGGACCCACCTAGAGTATGAAGGCTGTGGATGTACCCACCTGGATGTCAGCAAAGCCTTTGACACCATTTCCCATGGCATCTCCTGGAAAACTGCAGCCCACAGCTTGGACAATTGGTGCCTGGTCACCAGTGGTGTCCCCCAGGGATCAGTGTTGGGCTCAGTCCTATTCATTTGTATTGATCTGAATGAGGGGACTGAGTCCACCATTGGCAGATACACAGGTGACACCAACTTGAGTGGGTGTGGTTCTCCTGGAGGACAGGAAGGCTCTGCTGAGGGACCCAGACAGGCTGGATCAATGGCCTTTTTCATTTGTATGAGGGCCAACAAGGCCAAGGTCTGGGTCCTGCACTTTGGTCACAATAACCCCTGCACAGCTACAGACTGAGATGAGTGGCTGGAAAGCAGCCCAGCAATAAAGGTCCTGGGACTGCTGATCAACAGCAGCTGAACATGAGCTCAGGTGGCCAAGAATGCCAATGGCACCTGGCCTGTGTCAGTAGTGTGGCCAGCAGGACCAGGAAGTGATTTTTCCCCTGTACTGGGCACTGCTGAGGCCCCAACTTGAGTGCTGTGTCCAGTTGTGGACCCCTCAATTCAATTCAGGACAACTTGGTGCTGGAGGAGGTCCAGAGAAGGGAACTGAGCTGGAGAAGGGCCTGGAGCACCTGGAAGAGCTGAGGGAGCTGGGTGGGGGAGGCTCAGCCTGGAGAAAAAGAGGCTCAGAGGGAACGTTCTGGCTGTGCACAACTCCCTGACAGCAGGGTGGAGCTGGGTGGGTGTCAGGCACTGCTCCCAGGGACAGGATGAGAGGACACTGCCGTAAGCTGCATCAGGAGAGGTTTAGGTTGCACATCAGAAATAATTTCTTCCCAGAAGGGGCGATTAGGCACTGGAATGGGCTGCCTGGAATGACTGGACATAGCACTCAGTGCTTTGGTCTGGTTGGGAAGGTGGTGATTGGTTACTGGTTGGACTCAATGGCCTTTTCCAACCTAATGGATTCTGATTCCTTGTGCTTGCTGTGCTGTGTGTCCCTCCCATGACATCCCGAGGGGGACAGCACTGGAAGCATTATCCCCCTTGCCCAAACATACCTAGTCTCCCAGCAGTGTGCTGTTCCAGGGATTCCAATTGCCACAGGCTGAGCTCAGCCCTTTGGGGTGGTGCTTTCCTTCTCCGTGTCACTGCCCACTGTCCTCTCAAAGAAACTTCCCTGCACTTTCAAAGCAGGAATGCCCTTAGATTTAAAATTAACTCTGAATGATGCTTGAAATCATGAACCCTAAAAATTCATGCCCAGGTGCTCTGCAGGTGACCCAGGGCACAACTGTAACTCATTCTTGTGCTGATATTCACAGCCCAACGAAAATCTGACAGAGGAACCAGAAGCAGTGAGAAATGGCTGTGAAGAAGAACCAGAGGAGGAAGTACTAGACCTGACTGAGAGGTATTTTCTTACCTTGGGTGGTGGGATTTCGATGCACCCCCGATTCCAAGCAATTCTAACACACAGGAACTAACACACAGATTTTTTATTCCTCCTGATACAGCAGTGAAGAAACAGACTCTGAAGCACCTGCCCAGGGAGAATTTCCATACCGTGCCCTCCAGAAATACCCAATAAATAACATGGTGACAGGTAAATAAATACACCTGCAAAGGGCTGTGGATGGGGCAGATGGAGCAGGGATTCAGTGAGCCCCTTTTCCCTCTGCAGGCTATGCCTCTGCACGGGACATGAAGAAATATGAGGGGGAACTCCACGACTTTATCCCTGGCACCTCGGGTTATGCAGCATACTGGGTTCAAAAAAAATTTAGCATTTACTGCAAGAAGACCAAAATGAAGAGAAAATGGTAAGGAACAGGTGGCTGGAACAGCAAAAACTTAAATATAAGAGAGGCCAGATTATTTATAAATTATCTGACTGCGGCTCAGAGCGTTTAATGTTATTTAAGTACTGGCTACAGTTATTGCAGTATGTGCTTCTTTAAGTAACTACTTAAACTAAATTTCACAACAAACATAAATACAGACATTTCTCCCCAAAACACAAATATTTTCTTTTTATTCTGGGGTGGGGCAGCAGTGGTAGTTTAAGCAGGTTTTCCTTGGAGAGACACATCAAGGTCCCCTTACTTTAATTTAATCAAGGAATTTTAAGACCTTTCCCTTTCATTTAAGCACTTGGAAGTGACCAATAGGGTTATAAAAAACAGCTTTTATTGTGGTACAGCCTAATCCCTGGGCTGTCCACTTGGAGGAAGCACAGCCAAGCCTAGGACAGGCTCCCACAAGCTCCAAGGACACCATAGTTATTCTCCTGCTGCCCCAAAGGCAGGAGAGCCTCCAAAATAATAGTTTTGCACCTCAAACTGCCAGGAAAGAATCCACAAAGATGCTGGTACACATGAAGGTGTTGAATCCTCCATGTGTTCCAATGTGGCACCTCAAGAACCCACCCTCCCTCATCCTTTGGGTGTGTAAAGACCAGGCAGGCTGAGATGGTTTCCTCACGTTTATTGGAAAAGCGACACACAGGGACAGACTCAGAGCGCTCCTCGCGGCGTCTTGAAGTTCATTCCCACTGTGGGCTGTGTCACCTGCAGGTTGGACAGGCTGCCAAAATCCTGGAAAACAGCATGGGAATAATGGGATCAGTCACAGCACCCTGGCCACTGACAGTGGAGGCAAGTTCCTCTAGGAAGTGGGAAGGTGCTGTGGCAGCAAAAAGGGTGGACACAGGTCTCCTGAGAAGGGGAGACCACCCTGCTCCAGAGACTGACTCCTTGGTGAGGGAATCATCAGAACGGAGGGCAAGGAACACCCCCACCCTGCTGGTGGCAAAGCCCCCATGCCTCTGCCCTTTCAAAAGCCACACATGAACTAATCCTCCCAGGGCAGAGGGATGCCCGTGACACCATCCAGCCACTCAGGGCAGCAGGAGCTGTGCCAGTGATAAGCCAGCAGCTGGGCAGGGAATAGTTCTGGCCACTAACCAGGAGCTTCAGCATTTCCTTGGTGTCCGGGTCCACTTCAATGATCTCCTGGTCAAGGGCAGAGACCTGGGGACAGAGGGGAGAGAAAAGGTATGATTGATAGAGCCCCACAACTCGCTGGGTGTCCCCACAGCCACTCTGGTCTCATCCCACTGCTGTGGGGAACAGTTCCAGCAGCAGAGCCAGGAGCATCCTGATGGAACACAGCTTTCCTGACTGAACACTACAAGAGGCCACAGGCAGAAGACGGAAAAGCCTGTTTTACTGCAAATCTTTGGAAACTGAGCCCAACCTGCTCCAGGCCAAGGCTGCTGAGGACCTGGCACTGGACCCCCAACTGCACCAGTCCTGGCAGTCACCAGTGACACTCAGAGCTGCCTTGTGACACAAGTCCACCATGGTGCCAACAAACACGGTCCTACCTCCAGGATACCTGTGTTCTCCTGCTCTTTAATTCCAATGAAACCTCCTCCAGCCCTCTCCAGACCCCAAAAACTACCTCCACCAGTTTCCTTCCCCAAGAGCTAACACCAGGATTTTTCCAAGAAACCACAAACAGCACAGGTTTTGTGTGCCGCCACTGCACCAACAGCTGCAGCATGGACACTCCTCCCTGTAACCCCTCTCCAGTACCAGCACAGAAACCAGCACTTCTGCCAGCAGCCAACTGGGAAGATCTGGGAAAGGGGCAGGGTGTGCTGTGCCTGAAGGCTATAGGATTTAGGAGCAACAGGATCATGTTCCTGGAACAAGGGAAGTCCTCCTGGGCCATCTCACTCAGGTGACAGGTGAGATCATGACCCAGTCCACACAGAGAGTTAAGGCACGGGGGTGTTACCAAAACCCTCCTCCTGGGGATGCTCGCTGCAGGGCAGGTTTTCAGCCACTCTGAAATATCCTCCTGCTTCCCATCAAATTATTTATTTTCCCCAAATTTTAAGTTAGGAAAACCAAACCACAAGAAAACCAGCTGCCCTCCCTGTCCAGGTGGCAGCTTTGGAGGGATCTACTTTGGCCCCCTTGATCCAAACCCTCCTCAGCTTCTCCTGGCTGAGGGCTTGTTTTAAAGAAACGTGGGACCCTTTATGGAGACACAGCAAGGCAGGACAGAGCGATGGGGAAGCTGGGGCCTCACCTCCGGGACATAGTTGTCCCTCCTCTCTCTCTCCTCCTCCTGCAGTTTGATGGAGATGCCGCGGACAGGACCCCTCTGGATTCGCTTCATCAGGTGGGTGACATACCTGCGGGACACGAGAATGTCCTGGGCTTTCCCAGGGCTCATGTCACCCTTCCCCACACCCCAAACCCTGGAACCACAGCAGGATGACGACAGCTGCCACCATCTACCCCGGCATGTCCCACCACCGACCCCAGCATCATCCTACCACCTCCAGGAGACATAAGAGACAAAGTGTCCGACAGCAACAGGGTCTGGGGGAGACACCGACCCCCCCAAACACGGGAAAACTCTCGCACTCCTCTCCCTGCACTATCAATGACCCGGCCACGGGCAGGACCGTAATCACTTTCGAATGCAGGGCCCAGCAGGAACCCCCCGCCGTGCCCGAATCCCCCAGGACCTTCCGATGGCCAATACCCCCGGGACACCCCCAGCTGCCCAAAGCCCAGCCGGGGCCCTCCGGTGCCCAAAGCCCAGCCGGGGCCCGCAGTCTCTCACCCCGCAATCTTGTTGCGCAGCTTTTTGCTGGGGATGATGGCGATCTCCTCGCACACACGCTTGTTGGTGTGGAAGTCATTCCCGAGGCGCGTGTAGTACTTCTCGATGATCACCCGCGCCGCTTTCTTCACCGTCTTCGTCCGAACGCGTCCCTACGCACGGTGGGCGGCAGGGCCGTCGGTCAGGCTCCGCCGAGCCCAGGCCCAGCGCCCTCCGCCCCAGTCCCCCTTTTCCCAATCATCGCGTCCCCCGCCGCCCCCCACTGCCCCTCGCCCCGGTCCCCTCGGGTCCCCCTCGCCGCTCCCCGCCGCGGGGGCCCAGGCCAGCCCTAGGATGGCGGCGGATGGCGGGACCCGGACCCACCATGTCGGCGGCAGCCGCGGAAAGAGAGCGGAGGAGGGCGGGCGGCGCCGGAAGGCGGGAGCGAGGCCCATCGCGCCCTCTGGCGGCTCGGAGGGGTCCGGTGGGCGGTTCCGGCGGGCGGGGCTCGGGGCCGCGTCCTGAGGGCTCCGCACCGCCCGCGCCCCGGAACAGGATGGAGCAGCCGGGAAGGGAACTCGAGCGACCTGCGGTGCCAGCGGCACCAGCCCCTCCCACACCTGGCCCTAGAGAGGACACTGAGCACGCACAAACTCACACTACCCATGGAGGCAGCGCCCAGCCCCGAAGGAGGAAGGGTGGCCACAAGGCTGCTGCAGAGTTACCGCTCTAACTTCCAGGGAGCTGGAAAGCCCCCAAATCCTTCCCTGCTCCAGGAACATGGGGCACACAAGGTATTCTTTGTGGCAGCAAAAGTCCAACTCAGCCCTCCCCAGCCCCGCAGAGAGGAGCCCTGGGGTCCCTCTCTCCTCACAGCCCTGCAGGAGCAGCACCTCCACTGCCACAGTGGGAGCACACAGGGAAAACACAGGCCCTTCCATCAGCCTCACTAACTTCTTGCTGCAATTAGGAGAGCTCCAGCTGGAGCCTAAGGGCCTGCAGGGACCTCAGGTAAGTGGGATCTAAAAACGCATTGCCCAGCAGACAGAGCTCCCTCCCAACTGAGTCACCCACTTAGAGCATTCAAAATTCATAGCTCGCTCCATCCATCCATCCCTCCCCCCAAACCACATCCATACCTTCCCCCACACCTCCAGGAAGTGACACCAAGCTGTAGAGATCTCCCATGAAGCACACAAGGCACGTGAAAGTTTTTTTTTTGCTGCAACGTGTTTATTATGTGCCAAAAACTACACCACAGCTTACTCCACACGTCTGTAGGAGAGTGCAGTCTTGCCTGCATATACTACAATGAGGTAGAGACTTCACACACAGCTTCACAAAACCCCACAAAGAGCAGCTGGGATATGCAACAATGCAACATCAGCTCAGCAGGAAAGAAAAAAAAATAATCATAGTAAAGAGGGAGAAATTATGACACTGGTTCTTTGGCACACAGCTTCCAATAGAGGGGAAAGTAACAAAATAATGATCAGCATAATTAAGGTCTCAAATCCCAGCAGCAGCATTTCAGTCGACTGCACTGATACTCCAAACGTCTCAGGAAGGAAAGGAAAATTACTTGTCCCCTCTAAGAGAAAGGGCTCCCAGGAACCTTCATCGTCCACCAAAACGCAGCCCTTTTTTAGCTTGTTACAAAAGAAAAGGTAAGTCCTGTGACTTTGTGTGATTAAAAACCTCTATCAACCCCCCATAAGTGCAACTTAAAAAAGTGCAACAAACTATTTAAAACTATATACAGCAGCTCAGAGATCCTCATCCCGTCCAGTTTCAAATCCAGAAACAAAAAAAAGCCCGGCCTGTCCCGTTGCAAACCCCTGGATTTACAACGTCCTGCCATCAGCCCCCAGACACAAATTGCAATAATGTTAAAAGCTGCCAGAAAAAGAAAAAAATCTCTCATTTCAAACGACTTAAAAACTGTTTTTAAGAGTGTAAAAAGGAACTCGTAAAAACCCTCGAGCGTAAAATATGAAATATGATTTGGTTTAAATGAAGAGCAAAGTCTCCTTGTTGTTACAGTAAAAAACGCCAGCTGAACACCCAGGTCACACCATCCAGGTGGGGGTAAATGAATGGAAAGGCACTGTATGGCAACGGCAAAACAATGACCAATGAGACCTGCGCTCTCTCCACCAGTATTGCAAGGAATGTAAAAAAGCGCCTTTAAAAAATAAAAAAACCAGGGCGGAGGCGCCCGCGGCGACGCCTCCGCAACACATGGCCCTTGGTTGGTTGGGTTTATTAATTTTCAATTTTTGCTTCTCGTCAGCAAACCAGGAACCGAAGTCTGGGAACTGCAGAATGGCTTGAGGGGCACTCCCCCCCTCAAAACACCCCCAAACAAACCCCAACAAAACTCACTGTGCATTAGTGCAGAAACAAAAAGACCAGCAAGTGCAAACATGAATGTAAGATTTTTGTTTGTTTTTTTCCCCATCAGTCCTCAGGAAGAACGTTCCCAGCTGGGCCTGGCTCCGGCAGGCGCTGCTGCGCTCTCCTCGTGGCAGGTTCTCCCAGGACTCTGCCCGCGGCAGCCCCGGCGCCCCTTAGCTGGAGTCCCGGTTCTTCTGGTTGCGCATCAGCGGGCGGTGGTGGCGCAGGACCTCCATGGAGTGCTGCCAGTGCCAGCACGAGCGGCAGAAGTACTTGAAGCAGATCTGTGGGCAGAGCACAGGGGCAACACTGGGGTGTCTCCAGCAGAGCTCCCCTTCATCCCTGCCTGGTTTTGCAGCCCCCACCAGCACAGCGGATCCAGGGGTTGGAGAGAGGGAATGGCAGCGATGTTCTAGAGGGCCTGTTGTGCCCAGCTTCCACCTTTTGAACAGGTTTGAAAAGCAAGGACTGGGCACTGGGGCAGTGGCTGGGCTCTGCCAGGGCTCCCATCGCACTCCTGCCGCCTGCTCATATATATTCCATCCCAGCTCTGCAGGAAGCTGCCAGAGCCCAGCCAAGCTCCTTTGCCTGCAGCCAGAGTTCCTTGTGCCTCAGCCAGCCCCAGGGGCATGCATCCCAACCCGAGCTCATCATGGCTCACAGAGCAGCAGCCTCCCCTCCCCTGTGGGGCACCAGTCATTCCCACACTAGGTCCCAGTGCCCTGGCACAGCACCAGTGAACTGCAGCACCCCTAGCTCAAAGCCGGGCAGCCATTGCCTGCCTGGGCCTCCTGGCAAGTACCAGCATTGCCCTCCCCAGAAGATCTGCACCTCCTCCAAAACAAGGCCACCCTCCCAGCTGGGCCCCATCTTGCCCACTGGGGAAGAGCCACTGTATATATCCCCAAAACCCAGCAGCAGGGCTTGCTCCTCCTCGAGGAAACCCCTGAGCACAGGCTGCAGGAGAACTGGGCTTACCTGGTCTCTGCAGAAGAATGGGCCAGGCTGGGCATTGCACACTTGGCACATGGAATCCTCCAGGTATGGGTCGATCTGAACCTGCAGGAGAACAAGGCAGTGGGCATGGAGCAGTGCCAGACTGACTGTCCTCTACTTGGTGGTACCTCAAATTCATCTCCAGCAGCAGCCCTAGGGCTGGCAGAGCAGCAGCCCCAATTCCCACTGCTTGAACAGGAGTATGGGGCAGGCCCCATGGACACTGGTGCTCCAGCAGTACCACCCATCATGCAGACCCCTCCCTAGGCTGCCCCACCAGCCCCATTCACCTTCTTGGTAAACTTGGTGGTTTTGATCTCCACAAATGCAGCAGTCACAGCCTTCAGGTAACTGCGCTGGTTGTTGAAGGTGACACGGCCCGACCCTGGAATGAGCCAGACCACAACTGTTAGAGAGGAACAGCAGAGATCAAGAGGGAACCACTGCCAGCACCACTCAGACAGGGAAAAAGCTTTGACAGGGAGATTGTATCCAGGGCCTGTGGGCTCTTCCTGCCTCCTTCTCCAGGCACCACATTCTCAGGAGCAGCAGAGTGCTTCATGCTACACCTGAAATACGCCAGTGCTGAGACAGCTCAGCAGCTTTTCTTCCCAGCCCCCCCCCACCCCAGAGTCTCGTGTTTTGCAGCCTCATTGCTACTCAGTGGCATTCCAGCACCACTAGCTTCAGCCAAGGTCTATTAAGCTCCAGGACTGACACTGGCAGATCCCTGCAGCTCTGCCACAGGACAAAGTGCCACCAAAACCCATCCATTCCCCTCCCAAAGCATTGCACGGGACACAGGCAGGAGGGCCTGGATCCAGTTTGGGGTTACAGGAGATGCCCTCAATCAGCACAACCAACCAGGGCACAGCTTAATTACCAAAACTGAGCCCTGATTGCTGTGACTTTAGGACAGCTCTAAGGGTGGAAGTGCCACCAAGCTGTTGGGAGATGGATCTTGCCTACTTGGAGCAACCTGGGCTCTGCAGAAACCACAGGAGGCTGGGGTCACACACTGGGATCTCAAAGGGCCAGCACATGGAGGTTGTGTGACACCTCACGCAGAGTCACATAGAATTTGCCTAAGGACTCATACTACTCCCAATTCCCACCCTCCTTGAGACTGCCTCCCCCCAAAAGGAACTTCAGGGGCTTTACAGCACAGACAATGCATGCCCTAAACCTGAGCCTTGCCCAGAAAAGCCTGACAGCATGCTATCCAAGGACAGTGACAAAGCAGTGACAATTCTGCACTACCAAGCTCTGACACTGTTACTGCCTGGCAATACCAGGAGACGCATGGTCTCTCCAAATTTGTGACTTGCTGCACCCTGAGCCTGAAAAGCTGGTCCTTAGGCACAGGCTGGGGGGGTTTTTCCAGAAGACCAGCGACCTCAGTGCTGTCCCCTGGCCCACGAGGTCTCCAGGGAGGTATACACATCATGACAGCCACATTTCAGCTCTGGTGGCAAGAGCCCAAGAGTGGGTTAACACCCACAGCTCTCTCTGCCCTGGGAACGGAAAAGCAGCTGCAGCAGCATCCAACAACCACTAATAGCATTGAACAAGGACAGAGAAACCTTCAGCAATGCCTAAAGGCATATTCAAAACTTCAAGCTGCTCTGGAATGATCCAGGACCTTCCAATAACCCAGCATATCAGCTCTATCAGCCCTCCCCAAAACCACTCTTGCCTCCCCAGGGCCAGGAGATGAGAAGCACAGACTGTAGAAGAGGTTGGACAGCATCTGCTCTGAGCCTGGCACCTGGGCAGTTTTCCAAGAGAAGGACAAGCCAAGGGCACACTGCATCCTCCTCAGAGCACTGCAGGGGCGACCACCAACCCAGTGGAATCATCACTTACCTATAGGATACTTGTGCTTGTCAGTGTCGATGCCAGCATAGACCACCCCTCCAAACAGGTCGTTCATGACGGCTGCCAGGGCCTCAGCGTTGAGCATCCCGTGCAGGGCCCCCACAAACACCGTCTTGCTGGGGTCCAGCCGCTGCGAGGGGCTGCGCACAAAGTTGCTGTCGGCCAGCACCCACGGGATCACCTGCACCTGCAACCACGAGCACCCTGAACCTCAGACCTCAGCCCGAGCTGCAAATGTCATCTGCTATCTATTGCTGCTCAGGGTCCACATCCATCTAGAGCTCCAGACACATCCAGAGAGCTCACAAGGAGACAAAACCAACTCTGCTTCCAGCCAAACTGGAACCCAAGCCAGCAGTTCCTTTGGGATGGCAGCCAGAGGACAATCCACATTCCTCCACCTGTATTTATGGTGCAGTCAGTTACCTCCCAGCACAGGAGCGTGATACTGGAGGGGGCCACTGGAATAATCACCCACTGCCAGCTCCATCAGGAGCTCCCATCTGCTCTGCAGCTGATGGAGGGATCTGGAGAGAAGCTTCTGGCACAACTAAATCACCAAGCACAGAAGCGCTGCCAACTGCCAGGCACCAGGAGAGCTGTCTAGAGCACAATTAGTATGTGCCTGTCTAGATTAAGAGCTGCATCTCCATTCTGTAACTCCCTGAACTCAGGCAGTTGTCCATGATCTGAGCACCCCCTTTTTCCCATAAGCCCAAGCAGAGCCTTTGGCAGCCCCAGCACCCCCAAAGCACAGGTCAGCCAGCCAAGGCCACACTGGGGAGCAGCCTGGGATCCAAAATATCTGCCTGCTGAGCATGCATTATTTGTTCTGCAAGCAGAGGAGACCTGACTAAGCACCTGAGGGTCCCAGTCTGCCTCTGCAAGCAAAGGTGTGATGGAAGCAGCAGAGAGCAGTCAAATCCCTGTTTACATGCTCTGTCCCAGCTAACTGAAGACTGAAGGCAGGGTCTGCCACCAACCCTGGAGCTCCAGCTTGGTTTGACATAAGCTGTTCTGAGGGACGCAAACACTGAGCTGACACATCCCTACTGCAGGCACAGAGCAGTCAAAGCCAGCCAGGAGCCAGCATGCCTTTGGCTGCTGTTCCAGTCCTGCTTTCCTTTCCTCCAGGGATCTCTCCACATCCACAGCTGCCATGTGAGGCTGCTCTCCCAGCTCTGCTCACCTCTTTGCAGCGCATCCTGCGGCTGGACATCTTGAAGTAGTACTCACTGAGCCCGTCGGGGCTCAGCAGGTCCTGGGAGCACGCCTGGAGCAGCGCACGCACCGACTTCTCTGACTCGAACACCAGGTAGACGTATCCTTTGGAAGGGAAGGGAAAGAAGCAGCTGTTAGAGCTGTGGTGGAGGAGGAACACATCATCCCAGTTTGCAGACATCCTCAAGATCAGTCTTGGGTGCCACCTGAAGTATCTGTGTGGCAGCTCTTGGTGTTCCCAGCAGACTTATGTATAAGCCAAGCTGGGAAGAGCCCAAACCCAAGCACAGTGCAAGGGGCAGGATGCCCAGTGCCATGTGGGCCACTGTCTGTCATCCACAAACCACACCTGGACATGCCAGGTGGGCACCAACAGCCTGGCCACAACAAGGTCTGCAGAAAAATAGACCCTGCTACATATTTAGGATGGCCTGGCTCAAATGCAGTCCAGGGTTTTAAAGTCCCTTCCACAGATGCCAGTGCTCTACCTCACATTGCTCTGGTGACTGAATGAGGCCATCAGGCACTACGGGACCTCCAAAGCAGCCCTTCCTACCCTGTAACTAATTCCTTCTTACACAGTATGTCAGCCCAGCTGCACATGCTGCCAGTGGGATCAGCAGCTGTTCCAGAGCCACAGCCCTACATGGGGTTCCAGAAACAGCCAGAGAGAGTTCCCCCAGCCCACAGTTCTGTCCAACTGCTAAGGATGGGTGAGGACGCTGGGTTTGGGGTGCCAGTGCTCTGCAGCCCAGGTGTAGACCCAAGTGAGGGCAGGACATTACCCCAGGTGCTCTGTACCAACCAGTCACCAGCATGCAGCTGTACCATCCCAGCATCCGTGCTGTAACATAGCATGGGAAAAAAGTAACCCTACCGTGTTCGCTATTACCTTTAGGCATATTACCTTTGGGAGGACAGCGTGGGTGTTTGCCATCCTTACCAGGCCACTCCACACTCAGGGAGCCAAAAACACGGAAAGTGTTGATCAGCCCAGCTACAGAGAGAAGGAGAGAGGTCAGTGTCCCCCACAAAAAGCTCCATCCTGCACCCTCCCAATGTCAACATCCAAGGCCTTGCCGTGGGGCCTCATTTCCCAGGGGCTGCTCACCTTCTGTAATGTCCCATGGGACTCCTCCCAGGAACACTTTGCAGGAGTAGACAGGGTTCTTGTAATTTCGGGGAGGCAGCTGCCCACTCCAAGTGCAGGTTGCTTCATTCACAGCTTGGAGAAGACACCAGTAATACTCAGTACAGGATCATTTCCTTCCTACTCTCCCACAGGTCTCCCCAACTACAGCCCGAGCAGAGCTGCACAGCCACAGGCAGCTGCCGAGACCCACCTGTTCTCTCAGCAGATAGAGCCCGAGTCAGGCTTGGGCCTGGAGCAAACTGTTCAGCCAGTGTCTGCACAGAGGCCACCTGCCCTCCCCCAAGTGTGGGACCATCCCCTGGACTCCCTCCCAACTCACCTGCTGCCTGCCGATGAAGCCGGGCTTCTCTTTCAATACTGAAGGGGTCTTCCGGAGAGTCCAGAAGATCCCAGGAAGGCCACGCAGATGCTCCAGGCCATCTTTTCGAAGCACTGGCTGGGGAGGAAGTT
This sequence comes from Dicaeum eximium, assembly GCA_013396995.1. Taxonomy (NCBI): domain Eukaryota; kingdom Metazoa; phylum Chordata; class Aves; order Passeriformes; family Dicaeidae; genus Dicaeum; species Dicaeum eximium. The sequence continues at coordinate 163,074 of VWZP01003640.1, forward strand.
ACTGCAGCCAGGGCAGCTTGATCCTGATCCATCTGGGATCCCACTCCCATCTTCAAGGGGTCTCTTGACACCCCACTGAGAGGCAAGAAGGGCAGAGGAGGCGATATGCGAAGGCTTGACTGCAAGAGAAAGGTCAAATTTAAATCCAGCTCTCAGTAAGAGCATGTAATGCCAGGGGTGAGGCATCACACTGGGACCCTGCCCTTGCCCATGGGAGGAGAGGGAGCTCTCAGCAATCTCCTGAGACCCTCTGAGGCCTGGCAGAGGCAAGAAAGCAGCCACCCCAACACATTCTGGCACCCTAGAAAAACCCTGGGCCACTCTCCACTGAGCCCATGCCCATGATCAGCAGCAGTGATCATTAAGCAGGGGGCACTTCATAGACCACCAAGCCAACAGCTACCCCTGGCTGTACAGCCTTAAGAACAATGCCACCTCTGGGGAGCACCAGCCACCCCAGAAGGAACCTAAGGCTCTGTTCTGTGCCCACAGTGTTGATCACCCCATTGTTGATCAGGGCTTGTTGGAAGTGCCCACGGACTCTGCAGGCACCAGCTGCATCTCATCCTCACAGCACAGCTCCAGGGCTGGCTGACCAGGGAGTGGGCACCATGGACCACAGTCCCTCGCAGGGCAGGAAGAGGGAAAGCTCGGATTAATGGAACAGCAGGGAGGCAAGATGCTGCACAGCTCAGTGCCAGCTGCACTGCAGATCTGTCCCTGCCCTGCCACGGCAGCCGCCCACGCCAGGGCTGTGCTCAGAGTCCTGCCCTTCACAAACAAGGCCAGCACAGAGCCCTGTGCCCTGCACCACCTGCCACCATCACTGCCTGGCTGCTGCAGTGACTTAGCAGATCCTGATTCTCCAGGGTGGATCACAGCAGAATCAACCCTACATCCAGTCAGCTCTGTCCTTCACACCCACCCCAAAACAGGGGTCAAGGCCATGGTCACACCACAGCAGAGCCTGAAGCAGCTTCTTGCTTTATCCTCCTGTGCCAAGGCCAGGCCATGCAGGAGCATCCCAGAGCTGGCTGGAGCCAGGCTGCCCTGCTGGCACCCAGAGCTGCCACTTGCACCCACCACAGACCCATCAGAGCAGACTGGGGCAGCCAGACAGACATTCACTTGCTCCCTGCCTTTCAAATTTAGCTGTGCTTCAGGGACCAGGAGCAGGCCAGACCCAGTTTGCTCTAGAAGAAACCGCCCTGAGATGGAGAAGTGCAGACAAATGGGAAGAGCAATGAAAGGCAAGGACAGTAGCTCCTGAGAAGTCCAGGCTGGATCAGACACCTCCCTGCTGGGATCAGGGCACAGACACCACCCTGCCACACACTAGCTCAAGCACTCAAGATCCCTCTAGGAGCTACTGTAACCCAGTAGGGCTGCAATTACAGACATAAAAGGCCAAAATATTAACTTAGAAGAAAAAAATATGAGGATACTGCTGGCTTGTGCTAAAGGACTGCATGAGCAGCCTTCCTCCCAAACCCTGGGCTGTGGCAGTGTGTGCACAACAGCTCCTCCCAGCATTCCCTCCCATTCCTGAGCAGGCAGGGCTCTGGCTGGCAGCTCCTTTCAGCTGTTCTGTGCTCCCCAAAAACACAGCAAGACCCCAGGACCCAAACTTACAATCAAGTCTGAGAGGTGGTCAGAACCAGAGCTGAACCCACTGGTGTCCGAGTCCGAGGGGCTGCTGGAGCGGGAGTCCAGGAGGGAGCGGGAGTTCCTCAGCGATGGTGTGGAAAACTTTTCTGGCAGGTCTGAACCAATGGGGTCTAAAGGCAGAAAACCCAGCGGGGGCTTCCCCAGGACGTTCCCAAGAGGGTTACTCAGCATGCTGAGAACTGCAACAGAGAGGGACAGAGTCTGTCAGGGCTGCAGGACAACACTGCTCCTGGCTCCTGTCAGCCCACAAATGTCACATCTGGGAGGTGGACCTCTGGTGTTTGCCATCACTTGGGCCATGGTGCTGCACAGAACCCACAGCAGCCCGGCGTGGCTGATGAACATGAAGGTGGGTTATGAGACAGACGGGGCAGGAGAACCCACTTCATCTGGGAGAAGTTCAGAGATCCTGCATCCCTGATTACAGACCTCAGAAGTGCTCTGGGACAGGGCCCTCTGCCCAGTCCATGCCACTCATCCTGACGTACACTGGGGCTCAGCTCCCCAGGGATGGGGGCACGCACCAGTGGCAGGCACACCTGGCCCACCAGCAGGAATTTTCAGGCTCAGAGGTGGGACACTGCTCACATCATCCCTGCCAGGAGCTGGCTGTGGGCAGCCAGGAAGGTGCCAGCCCAGGCTGCTGACAGAGAGGCTTTGCTGTGCCTGGTGTGTGTTCACAGCAAGTCTGTCTGGTCAGGCCTCTGCCCCAGAGCCTGCAGACAAGGATGTGTCAGACTGCTTCCCTCACACTGCAGCTTTTCCTCCCACTGAGGAGAATCCAGGAAAATGCCTACCTACAAAGAAAGCTGCTTTGCCAAGGACCAGGCCACTCAAAGGTCAGAAAATCATATCCTGGTCAGTGATGTGGGGGCAGCTGCCACCCACAAGGAAAGGGAATGTAAGGCAGGGACCCCACAAGGGAACACCACCAGCCAGTCTATTCAAAAAGACCAAGTCTCAGCAAGCTGAATGCGTACCCAAACCAAGTGAAAAGAGCAAAGCATTCAGAAATAGTTTTAATTATTCACAGGCTGCAAAACAGGGCAGCTTGCCCTGAAGCTTTCAGTTTTCAGCAAAGAAAATTTGGGATCCACTCGAGATCCTCTTAGCTCCACCTGATCTCAGCAAGCCCCACCACAAGGTTTCAACCTAGATTTTCAGCAGCTCCTATGCAGATGAGGATTAATAATCCAAAGCACCAGCCAAACCAGGAGAGTGACAACACCTTCGTGCCCGAGTGCACTATGGTCAGACACCAGGACAGTGTGATGTCAGTGCCAGGGAGAGCTGCTGAGCACGACTGAGGAAATGCTGGGATGTACTGATCCCAAGCTGCATTATCCAATGGCACACCTGCTGTGAAGCTGCTATCTCCAGCCCCATGCCTGGGGAAAAACCTCACCATCCCAACACTGACTTCACACAGGTACAGGTGGGTCCTTACTTGAAGCATCTCCCTAAACGCAAGGCAGAGCCTTCAGCAAGTCACAACATCTTCCCGCATTTGCAGAGCCTCATTGCTGCAAGATTCCCCTACTTTGACTACATCATGGGACTAGGAACTCACCTCTGACCGCACTGAGAAAGGGACCTCCTGCCCTTCACTCTTCTGGACAGGCAGCGCCTGCGCTCACACCCAGCCCTGCAGCCACAGGAAAATGCTGGCCAGCCCAGCAGTCCTTACCTGGGCAGAGCCCGGCCAGCAGCAGCCCTGGGACCGAGGGAATGTGACACAGGCAGGGAGGAGATGCTCCCGCTTAGTCACAGCTCCGAGCAGGGCACAGCATCTCCCAGCCCCGGCAAGCCGCACTTGCTGCTCTGCTGACTTCTCTGAAGCCACGTGATGTGTTTAAAAATACAGCCGGCGTATTGTTCTGGGGAGACAGCTGAATCTGTCCGACAGGCTCCAAAATCTGATTAGTCACTAAACAGCACAAGAAGCAAGGCAAAGCAGCTGATCCCACAGCCCGAGCCTTGCTGCCAACAAACGCTCCCGCGCTGACACCCTCCTCCTTCCCCAGCCAGTGAGGGCCGTGGGTTTGGAACGCTGGCCGCCCTGTGCTGACCCGAGCTGCACAGCATTCCAGAGATCTGGAGCAGCTCATGCCAGGCACACTGCTACCAGATAATAACTGCCCTGCCCCACATCTCCTGGTTAGCAGAGATGTGGAACCCAAACTCTATTCAGGATGCAACAGCAAGGGTTTGGGGCTCATCGGGAGCTCCCAGCTGCTCTGCCCCACTTATGTCAGCCTCATATCTACCACCCCATACACATTTCTCCCATGATTTCTCAGCTCTCACAGCAGCTACAAAACCAGTAAGCCCTGTATAAGCACACTGAAGTGGCAGGATTACTGGCCTTTAAAAGCATCCACTGTCTGGGCATTTACCACCACACAAAATCCTGCCAGCTTCAACTGCCCCAATCCTAACCTCATGTCCTGGAAGTGCTGACATCCTGCTGTTAACACGGATGGATTCCATCCAGTCCAGCAGCTTTGACAGCTCTGCACTGGCAGCACTTGATTACATACTCTGCAGGACAAACTGAGCTCGTGGGAGACCCCGTATCACCCTAGTGGGCCTGACTCAGCTCCATCTCCTACCCACAGCCATTCACAGAGACATTGGGAGGAAAAGCCATGAGCCAAACTCAGCATTTCCTCTTTTATCCTTGTTCACTGACCAGGCTGTGTGCCCTGGTGCTAGGCTATACAGGTAGCCTAGGAAACATCTAGACACCCAGATCTTGTTCCTCAGCACCACCCCAAAGGCATCCTGCTGTAACTCCCTGCTCCAAGCCACCAAATCCCTCCTGAGGAACGGGGCACAAGAGCCCAACAGAGGCTGCCCACCTAAAAAAATCCTTCAAGGCAATGGGGCCACACTTCTTCCTGGGGAGCTGGCCTTGTCTCCCCTTCCAAGCAGACAGCTCATGTAAGGGAAGAATCATTCCCAACACACATGCAAGATGCATCAACAATTCCTGCAGTCAAGAGCATCCCTTAAAGTCCCAAAGTGAAAAGCAAGTATCGTGGAACTACTCAGGGTAAAAAAAGAACATGAGTGCAAAGTAGTATTTTTCACACCTAGAGGGGAAATTTTAAGTTGGGGGTCAACATGACTCCCATTTGCCACTCGCACACCAAGAGCTCTTGGAACGTTTCCTGCCTCTGCTCAATGCAGCAAGGGAGGCACATGGCAATGCTCCTCTGCAGGGGACAGCAGAAAAGGAGCTTTTAATAGAATCTGGGCACTGACTTTTGACTCACTGCTGCAGCTCTAATGCCTGACACGGAGCCAGCGTGCTCTGCTCCATCTCTGGGCATGCCAGCCCAGCACTGGCATGTCTGAGCTCTGTGGAACAGATGTGACACCACACAGCACTGCCAGGTCTGGCCACTCAGGCCACTCCCTGGAAAAGGAGCATTTTTCAAACTACTCCTCTTCCTTAGCAGAGCTTTCCCTAGTAACTGCTGTTTGGATACACCATTACTCCTGCATCCCCCCAGGGCCCTAGAGAAGCCCAGGGGAGCACGCTCAAGACTCTCAGACCCTTCATACCTGAGCCAGACACTTGACTGAAACAAGCAGCTACATTGAGCCCACAGTGTTGTTTTCAACTCTTGAGGGCAACTCTACCTGTAGACCCCAAATTATCCTTTAAATCCCACTACCAAGTACTGAACTACCACACTGAATGTGAGTTTACCCCATCTCAAGCAGATCGCTCCACCAGCCCAAGCTGCAATTCAGAGCACACTTTGGAAAAGTGTCCCAACAGCAAGATGCCAACCCTAGCACTAAGTACAGCTTCTACTATTCCATCCACCAGTTAAGACATGCAATTTAAGCACCTGCCCAGGACCTTGGAGCGTGCAATTCTTCCCTGCACACTGTAATTTACAGCCATGTGATATGTAGAGCTTGCTAGTAGCTCTGCCCATGCCCATTCTGTAAGAGATGAATGTAAAGATGAGCCCCAAGGATTGCTGGTGCTGGCAGCTCAGGGAAAAAAGGGCTCTGGTAAAATAACCACTATGCTAATGACAAATGTCTGTTTATTGCCTTGGGTAACACTTTAAGAGCAACGGGATCATTTAGGTTGGAAAAGACCTCCAGTATAGAGTTCAACCTTTGACCAATCACCACTTTGCCAGCTAGACCAGAGCACCAAGTGCCACATCCAGGCATTTCACATGGAGCATCCACCGAGTTTATCCCTGATGGACAGGGCTGACCAGAACCTCAGCCACCTCCACACTGCCCTTTGAACAAAATGCTTCAGCTCAGCTTTATGGGAGATCACCCAGCCACCAGCATATGAGATAAGTGTTGACACTCTTCACTTGCTGGTGCATCAATTTAGTCAAATTATCCAGAAACTGAGTCTTGCCCAGAGCAAAAATCCCACTTATCCAGCAGCTACCCAGGCCCTTCCACTCAAGTTCTTTCTCCACACTCAGAACATCAGTGGGAGCTCCCCAGTGGCTGAGAATAGCATTTTCCACACAGCCACAGCCCTCAGTCTGGAGACACATGGAGAGTAGGCCAAGGAGCTCCTGTTGCAGGAGCAGCATGCCAGGCCCAGTCCCTGAGCTGCCAGCCACGTCTGGCACCCACAGACTCTGCGCAGGCAGCTTGACACCGCGCTGGCCGCAGCCCCTGGGCCAGGGGAGCACACACACTTTTGGAAGTTATGCTCTGGAGATGTGTTCCAGCCTTTAGAAACTCACTTCAGGGCTGGAAAAAGCCTACTTTGTGGAATCCAGGACTTGTCTGAGCAAGGCTTTCTTTCACAGGCACCTCTGCAGCAAGGCACCTCCAGCAAGGTTAGACAGAGGGACATTGCCATCGCTAGAAGTTTATCTGCTCAGAGATTACTCAGCACAAGAAGGATGGCAGGCTGTTAAGACCTCCCCCTGCATCCACCAACTACTACATAGGCTGGAAGTCCACCTTTCTGCCTGGATCTTCCCACAGAGATCAACAGGAATGCTCTTTACCAGGAGAAATAAAGCAGAAGAGCCAGGTTTCGGTGACACCTGCCATGCCCAGAGGCTGCAGCACCATATACACATTTGGGGCAGGGCAGCAGAGGAGAGAAGCAGTGTGACTGAGGCCCTGGAGACTGAATACAGTGCATTTTCTTTTGTCATGCATCAAATAAGCTTGTAAAGTTAAAAAAAAAGCTAATGTCCTAAACAATAGCCTGCTGCAATTCCAGAAAAACAGCTCGTCTGCAGTTTTTACCACCCAGCCAAGCTCTGCCCTGGTGGGGTGGGAGCAAGCTGAATGTTTTAGTCAGCCAAAAAGCAGCACCTCCTACAGACACTGAGAAACTCTGTGGCAAGAGAAACATTTGCATGTCTGAAAAGCAAATGGGCACCTCAACCATCTCCTACAGCTGTAGTTCAGCACTGACACAGCCAGACAAGCTGCCAGGGTGAGCAGCTTACCCTCCTCACACACTAGCACCAAACAGCTCAAAGCTCATGGCAGGGAAGGGGTGACCAACATTCCAGTCTAATCCTAAATTTTAGCACTTCTCACCTGCAGCTGTGGGACCTGGAGCTGTCTGCAAGGAGCCTGCAGAGCCACAGCACAGGAACATTGACTGAAATGCGGCCAGCAGCAGCTGCAGTGACAGATGTGGGGCTGGAGCACATAGGACAGGGACAGGCTTTGCTTGGCACCAGGAAGGCAGACACTGGATTCTCCCTGCTTACCAAATTGTCTTACAAGGGCACAAAACCCCAGGAAAAGCTGCAGCAAGAGCAGTGGCACAAAAATTTCTTCCTCTTAAGTTGAGCAGCCATGGACAAGGCCCAGAGGTGGAGGGAACTGTCTCCTTAGAGCCCTGGAGCTCACCTGAGCAGCACACTGGATATGTCCAGAGGATTTGCCCAGCTCAAATCCTCCAAATTTCATTACATTCCCATTACTCCACTGAAAAAACAGTGCTGGAGCCAAGCAAAGTCCAAGGCACACAGTCCTCTCCAAGCTGTATCACCACAAAAGCCCCAATAATCTTGAGCCAACTACCAGCTCTGGAGAAAAGCAGCTCCCAGAACTACAGATGTAATCAAACCAGCAGCAACCACCATCTAAGTAGGACCTACAGCACAGCCCTTTTTTTTTCCTGAACTACAAAAGAGGAACCTCTGCCCTCACAAATTCTTCATTTGGGGCAAAGGAAAACTGAAGCTATTTGAGCAGCTATTTCTGGTTTGCTAAGAAGGGGGCCGGGGAATAAAAAAAGGCAGCATGATCCCACAGCTGAACCACAGAATTAGAGTCAGGACACCTGAGGTCTATTCTTGGTTCTGGCACCAACATGGTAAGTCACTTGCCCTGAAAAATAGAAACAGCAGCATAACTGGGAACAAGCAGAAGATTATTGCATTAACATTTGAGAGCACTGGTCCTCTGCTGGCACTGAGAGCAAGACCCGACTGACAACAAAGCTCACAGCTTCCTCAGGCAGGGAATTTACTCCTGTGTGTTTCTAGGAAGGGGAAACAGCTGCCCAAGGTAAATATAAAAATCAGAAAAGACAGCTAAAATGCAATTCAGGATTACAAGTGCCCAGGTAATTGCATTCACTAAGCAGGCTGCCACAACCACAGTTGTCTTTAAAAAGATCAGAACACTGAAATACAGCAGGTTTTAACATGCATCAGTCCCAGAGAGATTTAAAAGCCAACATATTCAGGTCAAATTCTGCACAACAAGCTTCAGCTTTGCCAGCCTCAAGAACAAACACTTCTATATTTAAGTACCAAACTCCTCTCAATTATCTGCCGCAACATCTAGGGTGCAAACTGTGCTGTGTGTTACCTGACGTGACAGCAAGGGTGAGTGACTCATCCTCAGCTGCAGCACAGTTTGGGGGTGTCAAGGCCAGGATACACCTTCAGAAAGGAGATTCTCTGGAAGGGGGCAAGGTGTTGGCCAGACCCCTCTGCAGGCTGCAGTGAAGGAAAACCAACTGAAAAAAAGACCAACTTTAGTCCCAAACTAAATTTTCTTTGGGATATGGCACACAAGCCTCGCTGAGGCCTTCAGCTGGCATAAAGCCACTGCTAGACTGGCACTCCTTAACCCCACCAGTGATGCTGTTACCTTCCAGAGGTCTGCAACCCTTAGCATCACAGCTTTGGAGTTTGCCTCACCTTCCCCTCCACACTCTTGGAGCAGAAAACCAGGCAGAGGGGCAGGGAGGAGCTGGCATGTCCCCAGGGCCATCTCAAAGCGTGGCCGTACCCAAGAGCAGCCTCTGCACTGGCAGCACCTGTGATTCAGCTGTTTTGCCATCACCTAAGGGACCAGGCATAGGAGTGAGCTTGCAGATGTGCACAGAAGGTGCAACCCCAGCTGGAGATGCCTTGCCCAGTGCCCCAGGCCTACAGCAGCACCACTCACAGCCTCTGTGCAGTGACAGCTCAAGGACCACAGCATCCTTTGGAAGGGGATAATTCCCGAGCCAGCTCAGGGGAGGCACCCCCTTAAAAAGGTGTTTTTGTGGGAACAACAAGGCAGAATTATTTTCTGGAGCCCCCTTGGGCTATATTATTTCTGCCACCCTCCAGCAGCTTTCCTACCCTGCTCTGAGCCAGAGCTGGACTGGATAACCTCAACCTTCCAACTGGAGTTCCCCTAAAAACCCCAGCCTGCCAAGAGCACTGCAGAGGGCCCACAAGCCTCTGCTACAGGCACATGAGAGAGCAGGTCCAAAAGCTGTTCCCTACCCAGCTCCATGTGGCAGCACTCATGTCAGCATGTGCTGTGGAGTTTGTAGTAAAGGCACTGAGTCAAAAACATTCACAAGGCCTCTTCTAGGAAGCTCCCATGCTCCTGATGGAGCTGCAGCATAGCCTTTGGGGCCAGTTCTGCCCAGCAAGGAACCCTCACATCCACTGCTTAGACGCGCAGCAGTGCAAAGGCTGGAGGAAAACCTCATCTCTCATTTGACTGGTGCAATTTTGGGGATGAATCCTACTCCAGGCCAGGGCTTGCATACACTAAACCACTCTCCCTGCTGCTAGCTCCAACATCAATCACAGGAAAGACTAATCCATGAATTGCCTGGGGCAGTTCAGACCTACCAAACAGTAGCTCCAATGATCTCTTTGGAAGGGAACGTGCCTTTTAAGCTCAATTCCAGAGTGAGCCAAGAGAAATGTTCTCCAAATCACCACTGGACAGTGCCACAGGGCTGCTCCAGAGGCCACAATCAAACACCCTTCCCTGACAGAAGCCAAGGGGAGGGTTTTGGGTGGTACATGCCTGCTCCCACAAGCTCCCTCCAGCACAGGACTGGAGCTGCCCTGACCCACTTCAGTTCTGGCTAGAAACAAGCAGAGATGCTAGTTGGGTTCCTGTTCCAGTTACTCCTCTATTTGCATCTTCTGTTTTACAGTATCAGCGCAGATAAAAATAAATCTGTTTTAGGAGAAGCTGCTCAAATGGAAGCTTTAAGAGTTGGATTGAGAGCAACTTCCTTTAGAAACCAATTGTAAGCTCAGGTTTGATACTTCTTTTACTTATTTGATACATATTTTATTCTGTTAAGGATCAAATACCGCTGCCATATGAGCAGTGTGCAGCTATTAAGTGCTTCCCACTCCCCAGCATGTGTGGCTGGAGCCAAGCACTGAGGAATCAGCCCACTGAGTGTGAGCAGCTCTTATGGAAACACATTCAAAGGAACAAGTGCCCATTAAGTACCCACATCAAGTAAGTCCTTAGAACAGTGCTACAAGCACTAGGATGGCATGAGACAAGCTTTTAGTAATGCTGTCTCAGGTACTCCTGTTATACCATCACCAAGCAGGAGACCCAGAGAGTCAAACCAGCTTTGTGCCCTTACACCGATGGCATCCACAGCCTTCACTCAGGAAGCAGCACCACATCTGTGCTTCCATTACTACTCCCTGAACATCAGCAAGCTGCTCCCAAAGAACCAGGCTGCAGGGAAAGCCTGTCCTCCATTCAAGGGAACAAAGGAGACCAGGAACATGTAATTCAGGACCATCCCAACTCTGGATACCTGTTCTCATGAACCAGGCACAGGTCCAAGGTCAGCATGAGCTGCCCTTCCCTCCTCATCCCAGCAGCACAAAGGAACCTTTCACTGAGTTTTCTAGGCTTACTTGGGCTTAGAGGGAAGTAAGTCTCACTCAGTCACTCAGGTGAAGTGCTCTCTCCCCACACCCAAAACACCCCTTTCATTACAGGGCAGGAAAAATTGTCCTTGGATATTCTGATGCCAACCTAGTGCTGTCCAGACACTGCTCTCCATCAGGATGTGCATCTGAAATCTTCCTCTAGCATAAGGAGAAGGATTTACACACAGCCAAGCTGGAATACACAGGAGTCGAGGACACACCTAGGTCTTGTGAAGCCACTTGTCCAAAAGACACGTGAAAAACAGCAGGAAAAACAGCAGGGCGACCTGGACATGCACAAAGAGAGCTCTATGGAGCTTGGCATGGTTAGCCTAGCTGCAAATTAAACAGATGGAGAACTGGGGACCCAAATCCTCTGCCCTAAACTGTGCATCCAACACTCAAACCAGCAGCTTGAGGAAAGCCAGTGACTGCCATGCTGTATTTATAAACAGCCCCCCCAGACTGAACAGCAACTCTCCCCTGGGTGGCTCAGGTGCCCACCACACACAGCATTTGAGGACACTCTGAAACCAGCCTGACCTCAGGGAGCAGCTTACGAATCCCTCCTGCTGTTATCAAGAAGAAAGGCAAGGAGTCCATGACAACAACCGTTCTTCCTGTGCAACAGGTCTTTTCTTTCATCTTTCAGATGGGGTTTTGCCTTGAAGACTTCAGAGAGATTCGTGCTCTGAGGCCTCACTATCTGCCAGGCAACACACAACAGACTGCCCGCAGCTCCAGCCTGGCAGATTTTAAGCAACTACAGATAAGCAAGCTTATTGCAAAAATGAGTTGCTGTGCTCTGGGAAGCAGAAGAGCCAAGGGCTGGGAAGATTCAGCAGCATTTTCTTACCATGGGCCATTTCCCCAGAACCAGAGCGACAGGAGCTGCAACCTTGCAGGCTGGAGAATGAGACAGCAGCAGCCATCCCGCAGAGGGCACAGATGAGGCTGGAGCTGCAGTCTCAAGAGCAAATCCAAGGAAGAGCTCAAATCTGTTGCAGCACCAGCAGCTTTAGGGTCACACAACAAGCAGAGAGGCAGATACAGCAAGGTGCTCCATCAGCTGCAATCAGGAAGAGCTCATCTGCTGGGTTCACCTAGGGAGCCCAACATCCTCTCCAGAGGACCTGATCCTGCTAAAAACACTCCCAGGTTAGCACTGCAGACTTAGTGTTAACAGATTGGTTTTAGGATGATTTCCCCATGGGCAAGTCTGCTGTCCCACATAGGGACAGCTTCCAATGTAGGGCAGGCCAGACCAGCCAGACCAAGCAGCTGGCACGCAGGCTGACAGCCAGGCAGGAGACCCAAAATCTGCACATGGATCTGCTGTGCACTGCTGTTCTCCAGGCAAAAACTGGATCGAGACCCCATTTGCTCACACCCCTTGAGAAACAGGGCAGTAAAGGTAAAGGATACCATCAAGGGCAGTCCCACCTCACTGCCTCTTAACCCCTCCTTGCCTCTGAGCTCTGAGATCTCGGCACACCTGTCCATCTACTGGGAGACTTAAGACAAGGAAACACTGCCTCAAGAAACACAGAATGGCAGGACAAAGTATTAAAGGCCAGCTTCCTGAACAAGTCCCTCCCCATGTCACAGAGGAGGTTGCTGGGACTTGCTGAAGTATTTCCAGCCTGACAGATCTAGTGGCAGCAGAGGGTTTGAGACACTTTGCCGGCTGTGAGACAGCAGTTCAATCCTACAGCCAGGGAGTGCCAGCAGCTTAAGCCTGCAGCAGCCACTGCCTCCAGAGAGCCTCTCCAGGCACCAGCAGTGCCTCTGGCTCACTCCCAGAGCTCAGCACACACTCTGTGCATTACAGGCCGGGTGCAGAAGGAAAACTCCTCACAAACTCCTCACCTGTCTGGGTGCAAGGGGCTCAGTGGCCCTTTGGGAACCGGGGATGTAGGCAGGATTGGGGCACAAAAACCAGCCCCACTGTTCTCTGACCTCCAATCAGCAGATATACTTGCTCCTACTGCACCAAGCTGTGTGGTGACAACGCCCTGGGAGCACAAGGTGACACCAGAAGGCTTTGCAGCCAAAGGCCCTTCCCAAGCTGAGGAAGCTCCGCGCTGGCAGGGTCTAAGCAGAGGAGAAAAGGTCCCAGCTCATCAGTACTCAAGCACAGCACTGCAGGGGAGCACATCAGCAATATTTTTAGCCCGATTGTTAGCTATTTTGTTGCATTTCCAGCCTTCCAGCCACCTCTCTGTGGGTCCGCACAGCTGAGTCACTGCTGGAACCTTCCAAACGCTTGGGTGCCAGCGGCACAACAGTTTGCTTGGCAGTGCCAGCCCTCCCCCATGTCCAGCACTGCCGCAGCCTCACTGCCTGCAGGACACCCTGATGGACACCACAGTCCTAGGGCTGGGCCAGCTGCAGCCTCCCAGGCCTCAGCAGCACTCGGACACAGCAACATCCTCTCCATATCCTCCCTCTTTCCATCATAGCATGGACAGGCCACCTGGAAGCAGCAGCATCTGCCAGCTCCTTAGACCCACACAGCTTTCAGACCCTTCTCTGCCACCCGGAGTATTCCACAGCCTTTCAGAAAACACTCCTGAACTACAAGCCCTCTGCTCCCAAGGGCTCCACTGCCACTCCTCCAGGGCCCTGAGGAAGGGCTAAGGCCCCACAGGGATGGGAGGTGTGGGTGGCTGAAGCAATACAAAGCTGTGCACAGACCAGCCTCTCACCTCCCCAGCTAGCAGGTACCATCCCCACAGCTCTCAGAGCAGGAGAGTAACAGCAGCCCCGACCATGAAGCACTCGTGGCCCAGCTGCTACTCGCCTGCAAAGGCAATGTGGGAGTGAGGAGAACATTGTCTCAAGATCACAACACCCCCAGCCACAGGGCACTGGACCCTCTGCACAGCCACTGAAGGCCAGAAGCTGCTCTGTACAAGCAGTACAGCTGCACTTGGGCAGATCTCACACCCCAGCCACCCCCTCTTTGTACACTAATGGGAATACCAGGAGTCAGAAGCGAAGAAACAGGCCTCTTCAGACAGCACTGGGTGCCATCTTCCACGAGCTGATACCACACTTGCCACAACCACCCAGTGGGCACAGATCATCAGAGCCCAGGGCTACGCCTGAGGCAAGATCCTTTCCACAGCACCACCCAGGCCTCTGCAGCAGGCAGGAGCTCCAGCACAAAGCACTGCAGTCAGCGGGGGCACCTGACACCAGATACACCCTCTGCGAGCAGGGAGGTCACCAGAGCACCTTCAAATTCTCTCCAAATCAACCTCTCTCCTCAAACCAGCAGCCCTGTCACCCCCTTAGCAGTGAGTTCCCACCACCAGCATGGCCATGCCAGCCCCACCACCCAACCTCTGAAGCGCAGAGCCCGCCCCGGGCTCATGCCAGCACTGCTCGCCTGCCTGCTGGAGCACTGCGGAGACATCCACGCCTCTGCCAAGGCAGGCTGGCAGGAAGCTGGCCAAGAGAGCTCTGGAGATGGCTACAGAGGAGCAGGTGGAGCTGGGACATCCGCACTGAGCGCTGCCTCCGTGTGTGACAGCCTCGTTCTGCAGCGCGCTGTGCGCCCAGCCCAGGGCTGTGAGCAGCAGGGTCGCTCCAGGGGATGTCACCTGCTCCAAGTGTGCCCTTCATCCATTAGAGACCCTGTGACACACGGAACAGCAGGGCTCCAGTCTGCCAACAACCAGAAGGGGCTCAGAGCAGAGCTCTGAGGCACCTGGCTGGCCCACTGCACACTAACAACTTGTTTCTCCTTCCTCCTTCGAGGTCTCAGCTGGCAATGAAAGTACAGGCAGGGGTGTGTGGTATTCCCTGGTTCATTAGGGGAAGCCCACAGGACCCTGTGGGGGTTTGCACACTGGAGCAGAGCAAGGCTTAATAAAGCTACCGCAGCTGGGCTGCAGGCAGACCTCAAGTGCCCATGCCAGGCCCCACATGCCAAGTCCTGTGGAAATTAAATGTAGAAACTCAGATGAGCTGTGCAGATCGAGCTGTTCAAACTCTACTACCCTGCTAGTACTTTTTCTTTTGCTGTTTTACAACTCATGCAGACACGTCAGGACTGTGTCCCACAAGCTCTTCCTATGCTCAGGACAGCATCCCCTTGCCCCTCCAAACATCTACACAGGCAAACCCCATTTCCCAGCTCCCCCACCCAAGAAGCTACCTATACTCCTGTCAGCACCAACTCCACGCCTGGGGCCTCTGTGTCACCCAAGTCTGCGCAGCAATGCACTCCCCTTTCAACAAAGCAGCAGCATGCTGCTATAAAGGGATGAGTTTCTGTAGCAACCAGGCTGTACTTGTACAAACTCTGCCAAAGCACTAGATCTTTCCACAGACTGATACTTGAATGAACACACCGTTTTGTGAAACTGGTTCTTACACACCTCCAAGGCTAGCAAGTGAACTCCTCCCTGTTTTATCCCTCTGCTCCAACACCAGGCTGAGAGGATGCATTAAGTTTGTGCACGCAACACTCCTTTCTCCTGGGATTTTACAGGCAAGGCCGGTGTCTCAAACAGTTAACTGGACACCACATCACTCCAGGGAGGGCACCCAGCATCCCTGGAATCCCCCAGCTGATCCCAGCTGCAAAAGCAGACTGGAGAGGACCAAGGGGGAAGCGCACACCAGCCAGCAGAGCGTGGCTGCAAGCCCACACCCTGCCCATCACGTAGGTTTGCGCTGGACCAGAAGAGTTAAAACAAGAAGCCATTCCACTGCATCTCCTGCAGCCCACTGCCAGGCACAGCCCGCTATTTCCAGTTGAGCGTGGGAGTGGAGAAGGATCCCTCCAAGTCTCCCACCCAGCCCCAACCTGGCTCAAGTTGTTGGGTGCTGGCTGTACCACACCCCACAGCAGAGTTGGGAGAGTGAGGCTGCCGGGACTTTGGCAATCGGGCACTGGGGGGCCCTCTGCAAGCACACCCCCTCCCACCTGCAGAGCTCCTGCCACCAGGGATTTCCTCAGGCTGCTGGAGCGAAGTTCAGCCTCACTCCTACCCAGCGTGTTCAGCCTCCTGACACCACACCCCCCACCCACTCCCTCCAAACACAGCAAGAGGATTTCTCCTCTCCTGGTGAGGTTATTCCTCCAGCAGTGTTACAGCTCTGAGCAAAACAACCCCAGGCACTTTTCATCTGCAGTGAGCTGACGGCAGAGCAGAGGGGGCTGTGGCACAGGCAGCCACAGCCTCCCCAACTCAGCTGTCACATTACACAAGCACCACAGCTCAAGAAGCCCCCATTAGCCACCGCCAGCGCCCTGTTACACAAGCACATCGCTCCACGTTAGCTTGAAACCAGCCAAAAACACACACAGAACCCAACAACTGTTGCTGCGTGTGTCAGCAGACTCACCGGACTGTGTGCTGGTTTGTGCTGCAGTATCAGAGTCCTGGGTGCTCCAGGGTCTGTCCCACCCTGTCAGGTTGAGAGACTGCAGGCCAAGGCACAGATCGTTGGTGTCTGGGAGGCCACGGGAAGACTCTTGTGTGGACGTAGGGAAGAGCATCCTGCTTGCCACTGCTTCTTCAGAGTCCTGGATGTCTGCTCAGATGGAGAACAAACAGAAGCTTGAGAGTTCAGGGCTGCTTTTTTCTTTTTAAAGCAGGAGTTTTCCAAAGCATTAAGCCCCAAGCCAGGTCTCGTGCTGCTCTGAAGCCACAGCTCCTGCAACCAGCAGTTGCACCCCAAAAGGGAGGGCTACCATATGTCCAGAATCCAGCCCCCCACCCCCCTCAGCCCCTCCACCTTCCTATCCCGTCTGCATTACTGACTGGGTCAGCATGTGACCAGGCTGCTGATGCTTACTGTGCTGACAGTGACGTCACTCTGCCATGCAAGAGAACTGCATCAGCGCTTACAAAATAAAGGTAAGAAGAAAGGAGAAGATTTCCCCTGACAGACAACAGTAGCAGGAGGAAAGAGGAGCAGTTCCAGTAAATCAGGGGAGGCAGGAAGCACAAAGCAGGGCTCGTCGGCACAGCAGACACCAGGCTGGAGGCAGCAATCCCCCCAGCAACGACGAGAGCAGCAGCGACAGAGCACAGTTAGTTTTAGTGCTACCCAGCTCTCCTGTCCCCGCCTCCCTCCACCCACAAAACCCAAAAACACTTTAGTCCTGGCCAGCTTCCAGCTGCTGGCTCCGATTCAGAGCCGATGCAAAGCTTCGCAATTCTGCTGGCATAATCTGTTTGGTTGAGCCTGGCCACTGTGCCTCACTGACTCGGCATTGTTTACCCCTGAGTAACAAGGATAACCTTCAACCCCCACTACCCAGAGAACAGCCCGTTATCCCTGGTCCAGCCCAACCGGGCACATCCTGCTGGTGCAGGAACAAGAGGACTGAGCAGACCCATTTCACATCAGGAATTTTTCAAGGCCTGTTTACCTTTCACCCGCCTGGTCCCCCCTTTCCCAGCCCTCCCCTCCCCTGCAGGGTGTTCACAACCCTACAGTACTGGAGATGCGGATTCTTGCTTTGGTTTAAGCCCGTGCCAACAGCCTAAGGAAACGCAGCAGGTTCATAGTCTGAGAATTCCAGTTTAACGCAGGGATCTGGGGGCTGGTGAAACCACAAGATGCTCAGCTGTGCTACCCGAAATCTGAGTCAGAGGGCATTTATAAGCCAACTCCCAAGCAGCAGCAGCTGTCTCCTCCTCCTCCCCCTGCCCCCACAGCCTCCCACTGTGCCATCAGATGTACACCTCGCTCCACACACCGCTCCCGGCTCTTCCGCAGGCGCTGCAGTCACTCCAGTCTGTCACATTATCCCTCACGTGCAGTCCCAGCCATCCCAGACAGCGTTCCTGGCCTCCTTTTCCACATCCCCATCCCGAGCCACTCAGATGCCTGTGAGCAAAGTCCAGGCAAAGGCTGGCAGCAGCTGGGTAACCTACGTGTGACACAGGCCACTGCTGCCAGAGGCAGGACCCTTGCCTTCACCTAAAATGGCAATTTGGGAGCACCAGCATTCCCAAACCCCAGTGAGGGGACTGGGGTACCACAGGCAGGACCAGAGCATTTAAAACCATCACCTGCTGGCAACATGTCACCTTACCTCCTCCCAGCTGCAGCCTCCTCCACAGCACTCCACCAGGGTGTTTCCTACTCCTAGTAGTACTAGTACAAGCTGTAGTGCCAATTCAGTCACATTACTACCAAGCACCTGTAACAGCATCTATTCCTCTGAGAGCATCACACTGCACATCCAGTGTGGTATTTCACTGCATCAATTCTTCCCAGATAGTTTTTTGATTGCTTGTTTTGGACAACTCTAACATAGGGAGGAGAGGATCAAGACAGTGCTCAGCCAACTCAGTTCCCACAGCAACCATAACTTGTCCATATGAATATGTAACATTCCTGCCTTTATGAAAAGGCACAAGTGCTGTGCACAGATCCCTGGCAGCAGGAGACTAGGGCTCTTGCTAGGTCTCAAAAGAATAATCCCCACCAAGCTTCATCTTCTGGGGAGCATGGACACAGTTCCCAACAGCTTGGATGAAACCCACAATTGAAGAAATAAGGAAAATAGGGAACATATTTATGTCTGACAGGAGTACTCACTCTGCAGTATTGAGCCACGTTTTCCCTAACTATCCACATTTTTCAGGAAATAAAGTGTTTTAATCTAATCAAATCATATTCAAGTAAGAGATCCGTGATTCTCTGATTACTTCAATCCACATTAAAAACTAACTCCCTGCAATCCAGTTACAGCTCTAACTGTGGAAGCACAGAGCAGAATCCACTCAGATAACCAGCAGTTTTTAATTAGACCTTTTCCCATCAGAAGCCAGCAACCAGCCCAAGCTGCTTCCCCTTTAATACTCCCAGCCAGGCTGATTGACAGATACAGGTCATCCAGGCAAAATATCAACTAAAAAAAACAAAGAACTTAAACAGATTTCCAGACTAGTTATTTTTAAAAGTCAAGTGTCTGGAGATTTGTTACAAAGCAATCGATTGTTGTAGGCAGAAAAAACCAATCAGATACTAGAGCAGGAAGAATTAAATTTCCGACAAAAATTCAGTTTAAGAGTCATAACCTCAAGTTATTCATAACTAAATGTCTACCAAATACTAAATAACTTCACTTCGCAACCTGACACAGCCCAACCCAAATGCTTTACTGCAGATTTTTCCAAGCACCAACCACCAGCACAAGCCCTTCCAACCTGGATTTTTCCCTGGAGTTGCCACTGGAAGCCAACCATACTGGCAGAGGGACGAGCGCTGCGCTGGGCTCTTACCCGAGCGTCTGGGAGAGACTCAACTCCTGCCTCCCAAGCCTGTTGGGTCTGATTTCAACAGCATTATAAGAACAAAGTCCTTAACAAAACACTCCCTCACTGGCCTTGGAGCAAGTATCTCTGCTGCGTGACTCCCTCCTGCCTGTCCAGGAGATCCCTGTAGCCAGGCCACACTGCAGCACAGGCCAGACAGCTTTCCACACTGCTGCCCACACAGAAAGCTGCATTTTCCAGACTTCAACTGTGAGCCCTGGATTTAAGACATTCCAAAGGCTCTTGAAGGTGAGGATCTCCAGAGCTCAGCTCTCACCGGCAGGCAAGGATGGCTCCCACAGCCCCAGCCCCCATCCCCAGCCCAGCCCACCCTCCCCACTCACACCACTTTAGGCAGGTGAGTCTCCACACAGGAAGCTGGGCTGGGGAGCTCATCTGGTTAAAACCAAGCCACAGGGAGTTACTTTTAATCCTGGTTTGCTCCCCTGATTTGGTATGCAGCATGGCTGCACCAACCAGGCACTTCAAACAGGGAAATATTTAGGAAATTACAGCCTAAGCTGTGTGGGAAGGCTCCATAGGGCCTGGCAGCAGAAGCTGTGATCCACAGGCAGCCTGTGGGTTAAGGGAGCAGGAGGAGCAGAGAGCATGATTCAGTTCCCAGCCCACAGCAGCAGCATCTTTGTGCCATCAGTCTGGAAAGGTGGTGCTTCAACCTAGCACAAAGGTGTTCACATATTTCAGCCTTCCAGATCTGGGAAGGCCAGCTAACAATCCAGCAAACAGGGTTTTTCTTCCTCTGGGTTTTCTCAGAATGGTTAAGCAAACATGACCCAAGTCAGATCCCATTCCTATCACCTCTACAGCCAGGACAGCTCTCCCTTTGCTCCCAACACACTGGTTTCCACCAGAGCTTGAACACAGATGAAACTCATCCTCCAATGGACCCTAAAAGCATTGAAGGCAGCAGAATGATAAGCCCAGCTCAGCTGTAAGCTCCATTCACTGACAAAACCAGATTCACCCCATGGCCTAGAGCTCTGACCAAAGCTTAAGCGAATCTGGAGAAGCCAGAGGCAGGAGGAGAAGCCTTCAGATGACAAACAGGAAGGCAGCAGCCAGCAGCAGCATTGCTCAACTGAAGACACTTCTCTACACCTCCAACTGTAAAGGCTGGAAATTGCATCCCTGAAAATTAAGCCTCTGAAGTGCCTTCTGCACACAAGAAAAAATATCCAAGTGAATGCTTTCAGATGAGCCAGTTGTATTCCCAAAGTGCAGTGGAGATTATCAGGGACTTACAAATGCACTTGTTCAGCAGAAACCTACTAGTTACAAGAGGTTTTTCTGAAACAACTAAGCATTCCCCTGTAATCTGAAAAGTTCCTTAAGTGGAGACACTTGCTGCCACATGACCTGTTTCACAGCCAGGTGAAGGAGTCTGCCTTATTCCATAACCACAAACATGTAAGCAGCTGGCAAACAGCTACTTCAGAAACCAAGGAAGAGGCACTGCAACAGTCTTGCTGCTCTACCTCCCTCTTCCAAGAGTAACAGAGACTGTCACAGAATTACAGCACCAAAAACCTGAGTGACAGAGCTCAGTACAAATCACAACTGCTGGATCTTCAGGAACACCACCAATCCATGGCCACAGAGAATACAACAGCTCTAGGTAAAGTCCCTGCTCTGCAGAACACTGACCTGCTTCCTCTGTGTATCTGATACAAAACCCAACTACTAGAGCCACTTTCCAGTAGAGAGAAGCATCATGCTTGTGCGGGCAAAGACCTAGCAACATGACACTTCAAATCCAAAGGCCAACAAGACCAAAGGAAGTAAGCGTGCTCTTTTTCTGGGGCATAGGTGTGGAATTTCCCTATTCTGGATGTGTCCATGGCATCCAGCATTCCTTTGGGGCAGGCACAATGGTTCTGCCAGCTTTAGGTGAGCTCCTGCTAACAGTCTCACTCTGCCTCAATACCTCCAGCTAAGCAGAGCTACCTTTTGGGTCTCTGCATCCTAGAGCATTTTGTTCCCTGATTCAAGACTATGCCTATCGGGTCAGCTGCATCCAGGCTGTCTGCAATGTTTCCTTGGGGCTGCAAGGCACAGAAGAGCAGAGGAATTTACATTACAGTATCAGAGACACTTTTTGAACGGCTAAACAAGTGATAGGTCATTAATTGACTGCAGTTAAGAGCAAACAGGAAGCCGATTTAGTCATCAGCTAGTCTGGGTTTGCATTTGTCCTTCAGTTTTCCTTAAATAAAGCAGCCACAGAGTCATTAAAGCCTGATGGGCCACAACTAACAGCCTTTAAACACTGAACTTGGCACCTGAAGCCTCTCACAACTGAAGGAAGACATTTAGGCGTCTCCCATTTCTTCACACAATGGATTGTCAAGTTAGAATAAAATAATGGCTGCTTTGTTGCTGTTATATGAGCAAAGCTTAATGAGAGATCAACACTGTTGGGCCATTTGGGGTACCCACATGTCTTTAAAGTTCCTTTTTAACAAAGCACTGCCTTCAGCTGAAACCAGCAACAGGCATGCAAAAGCTCCTGTGGGAGCTTTACTCCCAGTTCTACTAAAGCTGGAAGTTGTGCCTGCAGTTTCAAAAGCTGGTGTAGGTAGCAGCACCTCCCACCCAGCAAGGCCCAGGTTTAAAGCCTGGCAAACAAACCACCAGCCGGTTAAGAAACTGGCCTTGCTCACGTTCTTATTCAGAGAAGTGATAAACATATGCAACAGCTTTAAAAATCACATTCCTGCACAGCAGCTGCTCAAGGACAGGCAGCTGCTCCAGCAGCACCATCAGGAGATGCTGACTCCTGCCTCTGTCAAGGCCACACTGTCGCTCCCATCTCCAGCACCACACAAAACGTTACTAACCATTCAGGCCTGCACCGAGGAGGTTCTGCCTTTCTCCAGAGAGGACTGAGGCAGCCGGGCGGGCAGCAGGTGTGAAAGCACCATGACGCTGTCCCAGAAGCCACCAGACAGGTTCTACAATGACAGCTCTCCCCACACCACCGAGCCTGGTGCTTGGAGAGCTCCTGGAGGAGGTAACCACAAACCTCGGGGGGTGGGGGGGTCAGCCCAGGCATCCCAACACAGCCGGCTTTGACACGGCAACCAAGTTCACCAAGGATTATCATCAGCTCCAAACTGATCTTTACAGAGATCCAACTTTAGGTGTGAAGCTGAACCTGCAGCAGCAGTGCCAGCTCTGCCCAGAAGGGGCTAACACTGACTGCATGGACCCAGGAGTGCTGAATCAGCCTGTCCTCTCACATTGCTCAGGCTGCTGCTGGACTGATCCCAGCATGGCCTCCTTGTCAGCCCAGTAAAGTGTCTCCACACGTGCTTCCCCAATAGCATTAGTGAAAGGTCATGAACTTCTGCCATCTCTTCTCCACCGTGTGTAATCCTCTTAATGCTCAAAGGGGCTTCTTCAACACAAGTCCAAGCCGGGATAAATTTAGTTTGACCTGAAGATGACAACTGAAAAGCTTGAGGGACCATGAATAAAGTCTAAGCATTTACTGGATATATTCCTATATACTATTATATATATAATACTGCATATTACTGAAATAAAGTCTCTTCCCCAAGCTCAGCCATTAGAAGAGTTTAAGTTGTAAAAGGACAGTCCTTTCACCTGTTATAGCTAGAACATTCATGGTGGATCTCCAGATCCATTAAGCCTGCCCAAGCAAGGAGTTTCATGATAATCTATTCTAACTGCAGTTGATCCTGCACAAAGTAAAAGCATCACAGATGCAGGAATTCTTCAGAAGTGACCTGACTTGGAGCAATGACAAAACACCACATGAGATGAAGGGTCTCTGCTCCACTGATCACCTACTCAGTTGTTCACTCAAGGGCAAGGCAAACAGCTCCAACAACCTGTTCCAGGCTTAACCACCTACACAGGCACCTGCACTACATTCTGAACTTCAGCAATCAGCTGCTCAGTTTTACAGCCATCAAGTGTGAATTTCTGCACAACCCAGGCCAGGGTCCAGGCACCAAAGTAACTCCCCCATTAACAGATCATAGGTGCCCCAGAATTCACATCTTTGACACTGCCAGCTTTTTCATGAAGACTCATTAGCAGCCTATCAAACACTAAGAGGAGCTCCTGCACTTTTCAGCTCTGAAGACAGGACAAAGCTTGAAGAGCTGCCACATTCAGACCCTCTTTACCTACCAGAGGACCCAGCTCCAACATTAAGAAAACAGGACTGGGACTGCAAGGAGACCAATAACTCAGCAGCCAACACTGTCAGAAGCTGACTCATCCACGAATTTACCGCTGATAACTGCTGGCCCAGGTTGCTCTTTTATCAGTACCTTCACATTTCCATTAGCCCAAGGCAGCCCTCCTCAGCAGGGCCCAGTATCTTTTGGGTAGTGAGGAATTGTTTCCTCACGCACTTGTGTCACTACTCAAGGGATTTGACCCAAGCTACAACTCTCCTGTCTGGGTAACTATTGCTGAGTAAGACCCCCAGCCTGGTCCCCAGCACTCACTGGTGAGACTGATCTTCAGCTGTCAGAGAAGGAAAAAAAGCTGCTTAGGGTGCCCCCAAAGCACAACTTTGGTTTCCCTGCAGCAAAAATGACATTTGCTAGAGGAACGTGCTCTTTTTTACACCCAAGTGCCAGTGTACTTGCCCTATGAGAAGTCTTCCAACAAATTTATCGCCTGAAACAAGCAGTTTAACACCACTGGAAAACTCAAGAGTTTCCAGACAAAGCATCACCAGCAAGACCCTCTGGTCCGGATGTCCCTTGGAAAAACCAGAGTAAATGACAGAACAAGCAGAGATTTGCAAGCAGCAGGTCAGTAAGAAGTTCTACTCCAGCGCCAGGCAAACACCCTCATCCCTCAGAGAAGAGTTTTCAAAGTCAAATACAGCACTGCAAGTTAAAATTGCTGTGCCAGCTCTTAAGCCCAGACACAAAACCAGAACTAACCCACAAATCCCAGGATCAATCTGCTCTAGCAGGGAGAGACATCTCCTTTATAAACCAGGTTAGCTTTGGCAAGCTGAAATACAATCAGGAAATACCATGAACATGTTCTAAGATTCTATGAACTATTCCCATTACAAATGGAGTAGGAAGGGCTATAGTTAAGATTTCAACAAGGAAACCAGAAACAACTCTTTCATGAACCCACTGCAAGGAGACAAAAGAAAGTATTTAATTTATTTATCCTTTATGCTTCCAGTGCATCCAGATCAGATACAGCACCGGCTACTACTGTGCCAGGGGACAAAAAAAAAAATAGCCAAACCAGCTCAGTCCAACAGCAAATATCTAAAAATGCACCACTAACCTGAATTGATTAATATTCACTACACCACTGCCCAGAAGCAGCCAGCATAGCCTCCAATGCCACTTTACCAGACAGTTTCAAGCAATGCTGGCCATGGATCCAGGCCTCGAAGCAAGTAATGCACTTCCTCTGAAGAGCTGGTGTTTCTGCAGCGCCAGCATGGGATCACATGGCCACACCAGCCCCCGATCCACACTGCTAAGTCTTCAAATACCCAGGAGATTAAGCTGCACTGGAAGTCATCTGGGAGCAGTCATTTTGTTAGCCCAGAACAAAGTTGCACTGTACAGGCATCAAACAGTCCCATACGGTGCCCAGACACTCATTTAGAGCTTTTTTCCACACCCATTTGGTTAAACCTCAGATTACTCATAAGGCCAAGGCAACCCTGTCTCCACGTGACTGCAGAGAAACCTGCTCTGCCCAGGGTGCCCTGCAAGGTCATCAGCTGGGGAGGTTCAGCCCTTTACTTCCCACTTTATTTTAGGACCTATCCTGAGGGACCAGTTTGTTTCCAATAATGGCTGAAGCGTTTATTGACCCTATAATTCAGAGGCTGAAGAGGCAAGACCAATCCCTTTCAAGTGCCCAAATCCTGGCACAAGCACTGCTGCTCAGAGGTGTGCTGGCAAAAGGAGTATCAGGCACAGGTATGTTTACTGGCAGACCCGGGCTGCTGCAAAGGGACAAAAGCATGGCCTTCACTTGGATAAAAATAAGACCAGACCAAACACTCTCTGCTTTGGCACAGAACTGCTGCCTTGAGACAGCAGAACATGCCCACTCCTCTCAGCCTGGAGGAAACAGAAGCTTGCAGCACTGATTTCATCACACCAAGCTTGCTTTGAAAGAAGTCTGCACCCACCTGTGCTCTTCCACGCAGGTTAACTGACCTGTAGCAAATATGGTTTTTCAAAAGTCTTTTGCAATTTCAACATATGCAGCTACTCAGCCTCCCTAACCTTGAGAGCAGATGAATCCTGCCTCCAGGAGAGGCAGACTAAAGGAGTCTGCTGGAGGTATTCCCACCAGGCAGGTCAGGCAGGGAGCATTCACATCCTGCCCACAGTGACCCACAGCACCACAGGGAGGCAAGCAAGCCTTCCCAGGGAATACACGGATTACTCATTTCAGGCACACAAGCAAAGACCCCCAGTACCAAGCACGCCAACACCCACACCACTGAGGACTACCACCACCACCATCTGTGCACCAGGCCCCACCAAGTGCCTCCCCACTTGAGCAGCCCCCCTCCATCACCTGGCAGGGTGTCACATTTGCTTTTTGTGACAGGCGTGGTGCAGACTCCACTGAAATCCAGAGAGTTGTCCAACATGGCATTTATTCGGCGGAATATATCTGCATTGCTGCAAGTGGAAAGTGCAGGGGCATTCGGGCTATCCCAGCAGTCTTTTATGCTCCTCACAGGATCTTCTTTCTGGTAAAAAAGAATCAGTATGTGTGTCAAATAGGCAAGTACTCAGCTTTCAACACATTGTGGAAAGCCTGGACTGCCTCCAATATTCACATTAGCTTAGGTCTTAGCAACACTCAAACCCAATTCTTGGCATTAAAGAAGCAGTTAAGCAAACGGGTCAGCAATTCATCAGCACAGCACACTGGAGCAGACTGCCCATCACACACAGGTACCAGGGATGGACTTTAGGCTGACAGCCACACCAAACCAGCTGGGTTGTGAACACAGCTCCCTGATGTTTCTCTCCAGCACAACACCAGCGGAGATCTGATTAATGAGGGTACCCATTCTACCCCAAAATCAGTCTCCTGACACCACGGGAGAAGTGGGATGCTCATGGTCCAGGCAAACACCACAAGGAACCACAGCAGCTCCTTTTATGATGAGCAGAGGAGGGCAAGGCTCACCTCACTACCCATCTTGGAGTTCTGAAAAGTATCTTGGAATGATCCAAGTCAGCAGCAATCACTTCAGGTTTGCAGAAAAAAGCCCAAACAACACTACTTCCCAGTTAATCAAACAGCCCCAAATCCTGAGGAAAGGCAGAAGATAAAATTCTGCTCTTCCCTTCAGGCAGCAGCTCATTCCTGACCACAAAGGTAGTTACCCCAAACCATCTCTGCTTTAGCATAACCCTCCACGGGCACGGATCCACCAGCATTAAGGTTTTGCAACCATCCTAAAAAAAGGATTACCTCTTGTAAAGCTTCTGCCTGAGAAACATCAAACCCCTCCCGCACCCTGGTGCCGGTCCAGAGAACCGGGAAGAGCAGCTGCTTTGCCAGCTCTGCTCACAAGCCACTGACATGCAGTCTCCTTCAGGAGCAGCTGCACCACATTAGAGCCTCTGACAATTTAGAAGCTGCTAAGCTTCATCGCTACCAACGTTGTGAGGCCGAGGACAGATCTGCCCAAAAGCCACCCAAAAGCCACTGCAGAACTCTGCTCCCCAACATGCTGAGCAATCGGGATCGCCGGCAACTAAGACCTGCTTTAAAGACAGGAGTAGGGAGGTACAACCCCGCCAGTCCTGGACTCCGAAGCAGAATACTGGCCATTTAATCAAGTTAAATTCAAATCCAAAGAACTGAAGAGCATCAAGTCTGGCAAATGAGCCCCTGCTCCTCCAACACAAAGCTAAGCTCTAAATGGGGCCGCTTGTACTTGTCAAGAAGACAATACAAGCACATCTTGGATGTGCTTCTGCAAGTTTCAGGCCTCACTTACCTCCAGTTCTGCTTCACCCGCAAGCAAGCCTGAAGCACCGAGCTGGTTTTACTTTCAAATGACCCCTTGCTGATCGTTCTAGGAGGCTGGTCTAAACCGAACTTCACATGGAGACGGGAATATTAGCCCAGCCCACGCCTGGCACTTACATTCCACCCCCCACCTCGTCATTAGACGCGCACGATCCGATCGTTTTCTCCAAATAGCCACCACACAGCTAAAAAGCAAAGGAAACGCAGTCCTGGAAGCAGCAGGAATAAACTACTGAATCCAAGGCAGCTCGCACCGTGCCTTCAGGCGGGACCTGCACAATCGCTGGAGAACTCCAGCCCATTTAGGACTATTAGCATCCCTTCAGCGCTGAGGGCTGGGATCTTAGGCTATTGAAAAGCTCAGACGTTTGCAGGAAATCACACTCTGAAAAGCCAGTGTTCATAAAGGAGACAGAGGAGTCCTGCAACTTTATTCAAATAAAGGGAGAGATTGTCCACTGGGGTATACACCCGTGGATTTTGTCTCTCTCTCGGTTTTGGAAGGCGCAGCCTCCTTTTATCCCAAACTCCCGGCTGCATGTTGCCCTCTTCCTTTCCCCATCAGCTCAGGTACTGGGAAGGTACAGCCTTCCCGAACTGCCTCCATGGAATACCACATATCCTCCTTTAAACACACCATTCCCCCCCTTCCCCCAGGTTCAGAAGTTCAGAAACTTAGGCTGAGTTTGTCTGTTTAGGAGCCAAACTGTCTGGTTTCTGTAACAAATCTGAGACTTGAAGCTGGTAGAGACATAAGAACCATTACGAAGACGTTAACACCCATGGAATTGTTCGTAAATACACGAGCATTCAGAGCCCACCGCCAAAAAAGAGGAACATTTACAAGAGTGAAACAGGTAAGGCTAAAAGCGAGCTGCAGGCTGTGAAGAGGCAGAGCACGCTTCAAGTCATCTTTATATAGAGCAGCTGGAGTACAGAAGCTCAAATTACAAAAATATTGCCAGTCATCTTTAATAAAAAGGAGTGCCGCATCAGGCTGCCTTGGCACAAGCATGGCACTCCACATTCTACTCCTGTTCCTGTAAAAGAACCACTTCCAGCGGGAGGCAAAGCTTTTCCTTAGGAGTCTGCACTAGCGAGACAAAATAACCCGGAGCAGCCAGCTGAATGCCCCACCCGCTCCTTCTCATTTAGGCTCCACAACTGGCAGCACCAGTCCTGTTCCAAACAGGAACAGAAACCAAGCAAGAAGACGGACAAGCCTTTCCACAAAAATCCCCTCAGCTAGATAGAGCTTTTAACCCTAGACTGTCAAGGATATTCCTGGGATACTGCAATCCTCCTGGACACAGGGTAAGGGGGGACCTTACAGCACTGCAACCCCTTGTAGGAAGGGAGTCGCTCATCCTCCCCTCCCTCAACCCTAAAGTAAGATACTCCTTTGAGAAGAGCTCTGCAGGTCTCAAGAGCACTCAGAGCCCAAACCACCCCCAGGGGCCTGGAGAGGATGGTAGAAAGAGTTTGCAAACTGGAGAATCCACCCGAGTGCTTCTGTCTTGGAGTCAGTACCAAAGCCCAGGCGAACACCGTGTCTGAGGCTGTGTCCCCAGACTTGGTGCCGCTCTATCATCCCCAGCCAAGACGAGCAACAGCACTCCAGAGCCCAGGTAGGATTCGCTTTCCCTGCCCACCTGGAAAGATTTGGCAAATTCAACACTCTGTCTCTCCAGGCTTCTCTGGAAGCCCTCCACACTGCAGCTACAAAGTACAGATCCCCTCTGCTTCCAGAGGCACCAGTCTAGCAGCACTGGTGGGTCCTCCCGGCACCATGTGAGACACCCTGGAGTGTAACCAGGGACTCAACAGCCATTCTCAGCCATTCCATCCTTGGTGGTATCACAATCCCAATCCAGAGGCACAAGAGCCAGTTTTATGATGGGATGAACAAGATCAGGAAAAGCTGATCCAGTTGGTAAGTGCTTTAAAGCCACCAGGAGTCAAACAACTTCCTCATGGCCTGGTAAGACACCCAGTCTCTTAGCTGGAAGTTTCTACAGAAGCCCCTAGATCAGAACCAAAGGAAAAAGGCAATTCAGTTCTCTGCAGCAGGCCCATAGCGCCACAGAGCAAACAATTCTGAAACTGTAGGTTAAGGCCCTGGAGGACAGAAACACAGACCCAAGCAGCATCACACAGACACACAGCAAGATGAAGCTCAGGCAGGAGGGCAGTTCTCCACATCCCGACTCAACTAAGAACTTCCAAGCAGGAAAATTCATCCCCGGAACAATGAGGTTTCAAGGAGGGTACTGAAAGGCTCCAGACCCCTCTTGCAACCCAAACGAACACATGGAATTAAAAAAAGGAGTGCCAAGAAACAGGGAGGAGTTCCCCCACCTCAGAGTAACAGAGTACCAGCAAGCCTTACCACCGTGGCAGGGAGCTCTTGTTTGCCGGCTGTGCACGGGAAGCTGGCAGGTCCCTGGAGCTCCCATCCCACCAGCCCCAAGCAGACCCCCCAGAGCAGAGCTCACCGGCAGGAGGGCCCACTGCAGGCACAACCAGTAGCACAACACACCTGTACAGCAAAACACCCCAAAGCTGTCCAAGTGGAAATGAGGAACCTCTGCAGCCCCAGGCACACACACACCTGCAGGAAACCTACAGATAATGAAATCCCAGGGCTAGGCAGAACCTGCAGTATCACGACAACACTAGCACAGGATTAGGATAGCCTAATCCTTAGGGAAGTCATTAAACACAGCTTGGCTCCCAGTGTGGCCAGGCTGTGCATTAACTCCCGGGGATGCTATGAACCAGGCAAGGCTCATCCAAATCAGCTACAATCCAGCCTTTGCTTTTTACATTTTCCACAGAAATCTCACCCAGGCAGCACCATGCTGATGCCCAGAGGGGTTCTTGGAGCTGTAGCTACAGCCAAGAGGACCTTCAATCTCAATGCAAAATTTCAGATGCTGTTAAAATGGTGCCCATATCAACATAACCAAGCCAGGATGGCTCCATACTTCAATGAAAGGCAACTCAGAAAATCCCTTTTTTTTTTTTGTATGTTTTGCTTCCCAAGTTGAAGTCAGCTACACCCATGCAAAACACGACATTGGTGTAACTGTTTCCACCAGGCAACACACTCCCACCATCCCACTCCCAGCTCATCCCAAGAAGTGTTAGGCAAGGCTGCACCAGCTCCCCACCATCAGCGAGGCTAAGGTCAAGCAGCTGTCCTGGGGTTTAATGAGTAGAGACATCTCGAACACACCTGGATGGAATTAAGACTGGCATTAATTCACCAGGGAGCAATGACTCAAGAACAACACCAATTTTGCCAAAAGCCCTGTTTTTAAAGGCATTCCACCATCGAGGCAGCTATTCTTTTTTGTTTTTTTTGGTGGTATTTTTTGTTTTGTTTTTTTTTAATAAAACATTTCAATGCCATCACTCACAAGCAGCTTTGTACACGAGCAGTACCCACAGCTACCTGTTGCAGCAAATTGTCAAAGCTGAATAAGGTTTTAATTGGTTTAGGGAGACTGTTCCAGTTGAGACAAACTCCAGCAAAGTAATGGGGTCTTGAAGCTCTTCCCTGAGCCCAGCTCCCACCCTGTGCACAGCTGTACCTGATTCCCCTCATCAGCACTCCAGGTGCCAACACACCTTGTTAGCCCATGACACAGGCACCAGTAATAAGCATTAATTGGTTTCAGCTGGGGAATAGCAACGGCTAAAAAAGAACTTGTTTTTCAGCAGACTTGTCTCACTCAAAAGAGTCACCTTTATCCATACTCTATTACAAACTTAGTCTCCTGTATCACCCCTCACCCCAGCCAGACAGCACATGGAGCTTTCAGCATATAGTTTAAGAATAAAAGAGCACCTTTGGTCACCTTACACACTTTTAAAAAGGCACTTTGGAAGTGTGCAAAAATACCACTTGTATAAGTGCCCAACTCTAGCCAAAACAAGCCCCACCATTCAAACCTGAGCTCAGCACCTCCAGTCCAGCTTCATCTCCCTAAACCCTGGGAAGAGTGGAAAAAGAGGTTGCTAGGCTAGGATCCAGCTTCCTGCGGCGTTTCCCCGAAGGCAGCACGGGTCAGTTGATGTGTTCCCTGAGCCTGAGCTCCGTCAGAGCGCCCTGTTCCCCAGCGGTACCTCAGCAGCAGGATCCCCCCGAGGCCAGTCCAAAGGGACTGGGGATCCCATCTCAGCGCTCGGACAGGAAGCGAGGGAATTCCGTGCACTGCCGCCCTGAGGGCTCGGGGTTCCCATCCCGTCTCACGCAGGTAAAACGGGCGGGAACGCCACCCCCAGCAGCACCACCGCGTGCAACCACGTGGCGGGGCGGCCTCGCGAGGCGGCACGTGCTCGCACTCACCGGCGGGAAGGCCATGGGCAGCACGGCGGGCGGTCCCGGAACGCAGCACAGGCGAGCCGACAGCTTAGCGAGGACACCGGGAGCGGCGGGGGCCCTCGCCCGGCCCGCGGCTTTTATGGGCCGGGCCGGGCCGGGCCGAGCCGGGGGCGGGGGGTGAGGGCGCGGAGGGAGGGGAGGGGGTGCCGCTGAGGGGCGGGGCTGCGGCGCATGCGCGCGGCACGCGCTGGCCGCGTGGCCTCTGCCCGCCGCCATCGGGCGGTTCCCGCCACCGCCCGGCGGAGTCGCCTGGCGCGGGGGCCGTGAGGGGAAGGGGCAGCCGCGGGTTAACGTGGGGTCACGCGAGGGATTCTGTCAGCCCTCCTGAGGGATGGGGCGGCGGCGGCGGCACTGTGCTTTCCAGCTTCAGCCACCCTCCCACGGACACCTCAGCGCTGGCACCTGCCATGTGCAGGATGTGGCATTCGCTGTGCCCAGCTGTGAGGGGAATAAGATCCCCTACGCATTAAATTGAGGTTCCCAAGGGCGGGCTTAGTGTCATCATTTCTTCAACATGGGCTGTGGTACTCACTCAGCCCCCTCAGAGGGAATGGTACCCCTGAGCAGGTAAATCAGCCCCTCAGAGTGGGATGGGGTGGCGGTGGCACTGTGGTGCCCAGCTGGAGCCCTGCGGGAACACCTCAGGACCAGAAGCTCTCCACTCCTGGGCTGCAGTGCTCATTGAACACCCCATGAGAAAATGGGACTCCTGAGGGGTTAAGTCAGCCCCTCTAAGGGGAATGGGATGGTGGTGGCACTGTCCAGCTGGATCCCCTTGGGCACATCTCAGCACTGGCAGCACTCTGAGTTCCTCTGTGTGTTCCTCTTAGGGGAGCAGGACCCCAGGGGCCAATGACAGGAGTTAAGGACTTAAATCAGCCCCTCTGAGGGGTCTGGGATAGTAGTGGTTCTGTCTCTTCGCTTCAGCACCTCTGGGGCCGCTCAACACATAGGCTGGGTGCTCACCAAGTGCCGTGAGGGTGTGCAGGAAATCACACTCTGAAAAGCCAGTGTTCATAAAGGAGACAGAGGAGTCCTGCAACTTTATTCAAATAAAGGGAGAGATTGTCCACTGGGGTATACACCCGTGGATTTTGTCTCTCTCTCGGTTTTGGAAGGCGCAGCCTCCTTTTATCCCAAACTCCCGGCTGCATGTTGCCCTCTTCCTTTCCCCATCAGCTCAGGTACTGGGAAGGTACAGCCTTCCCGAACTGCCTCCATGGAATACTACATATCCCCCCTTTAAACACGTCATTTCCCCTCCAAAGTTCAGAAACTTAGGCTGAGTTTGTCTGTTTCAGGAGCCAAACTGTCTGGTTTCTGTAACAAACTTGTGGCTTGAAGTTGGTAGAGACATAAGAACCATTAGGAAGACGTTAACACCCATACCCTCCCCCGTGGAATTGTTTGTTTCAGCACGCATCTTTCCTATCAAGGGGAATGGGGCTCCCCAAGAGCAGCCACAGTGCTGGCAACTCCTACACATGGGCTGTGATCCTCACTGAGCCCCTTGTGAGGGGACGGGACCTCCAACGGCTTAAATCAGCCCCTTCAAAGGGAATGCAATGGTGGCACTGCCTGGCTGGAGCCCTTCTGAGGACACCTTGGTGCCAGCAACTCTACATGCATGGGCTGTGGTGCTCACTGTGCTCCTTCTGATGGATAAGACCCCCAAAGGGCTCTCAAATGAGCCCCCTATGAGGGCAATATGTCGGTGGCAGTGCCCATCTGAAGTCCCCCAGGGACACTTCTGCACCAGCATCTCTCCACACACATTGTGGCACTTGCTGAGTGCCAACTCTGAGGGGATGGGACACCCCATGACTAAAAATGGGGTTCCCCAAGGGCAGCTCCTACACATGAGCTGTGGCATTCACTATGACCCTTGTGAAGGGATGGGACCCCCAAGGGGTTAAACGAGCCCCTCTAAAGGGAATGGGATGATGGCACTGTGGTGCCTGATGGAACCCTCCTGGGGACACCTCAGTGCCAGTAGCTCTCCACTCACTGGCTGTGGTGCTCACTGAGCACCCCATGCGGGAATGGGACCCTGGAGGGGTTAAATCAGCCCCTGTAAGGGGAATGGCATGGTGGTGGCACTGCAGTGTCCATCTGGAGCCTTCACAGGGACACTTCAGCGCTGTCACCTCCCACACACAGGCCGTGGTGCTCGCTCAGCCCACTCTCAGGGTAATGGGATCCCCAGGAGCTAAAATCATGCCCATAAGGAATTAAATCAGCTCCCCTGAGGTACTGGAATGGTGGCAGTGCTGTGGCTCTCAGCTTCAGAACCCGTGGGGCCAACTCAGCGCCAGTCACTTGCCACACACAGGCTGGGTTTTCACTGAGCCCACTCTCAGTGGAATGGGACCCAAAGGGGTTAAAATGGGTTCCCCAAGGAAAATGAGGTAGTGGCAGTTCTGTGGTGCCTGGCTTTAGCCCTTCCAGAGCACCTTTGCCTCCAGCAGCTCTCCATACACAGGCTCAGCACTCTCTGGGCTCCCCACGGGAGAATGAGATTCCCAAGGGCTTAAATCAGTCCCCCTAAGGGGAATGGAGTGGTGGCAGCCTCCCTCGCAGGGACACCTCAGTGCTGGCAGCTCCCACACACAGGCTGTGGTGCTCACCCTCTATGAGGGTGGGCTAAGCCCCCCCCATGAGGGAATGGGACCCTCAGGGGGTTAAAGCGGGGTGCCCAAGGGCAGCCTCAATGTGCTGGCATCTCTCCATGCACTGTGGCGCTGCGCTGAGCCCATGAAGGGATAGGACCCCAAGGGTTAAATCAGCCTCCCTCAGGGAAATAGGGTGGTGGTATCATTGTGACTCTCAGCTGTATCCTGTGAGGCAGGCTCCAGCCCCTGTCCTCGTGGGAATGGGCTTTTCCCTGTGGAACAAGCACTTGACACCCAGTGGTTGCTAATGCTGCTCCAGCCAGGGATTCCTCACCTGTCAAAAAACATAAAGGTGTTTTTTTCATCTCTTACCCAGAAAAAGCAGAAAGCCCCTCACCCTTTTTGTGGCAGCGGAGGCAGTTCGAGGTTCAGACCTTCCCACACGTCCTTTGCTCATCCTATGCTTCTGATGATGGGCCTGGCTCTGCACTGGGCTGCAGCTTCAGATAGAGAGAGCCAGTGCTCACTGAAATCCCACCCAGCCCGTGCTGGGAGGAGAGATCTTAATGTAGAATCAGATTTCCTTCTTTTTTTGTAATCCCAGTTTGGAGATGAAAAGCCTCCCCGAGCTGGCCCCAGGAATCCCTCCAGTGACACTGCAGAACAGACCCAGCCCTGACGTAGCAGGTATTTCTGCGGTCGAAGCATGAGCAATTCTGCCTTGAATAAATAGCTGGAACCCTCCCAAGACTCCTCAGATTCCTGGTCCAACTGAGCACCTCCTGCCTTGGGGGTTCATCCTGATGCCATGTGCCAGGTTTTCTCCAGGACCCAGCAGCCACTCACCCCTGGGAGACTCTGCATGTTTTCAGTCACCTAAGGGATGGCTGGTCTCTGATGTCCCCTGTGGCTGCCCTGGGGAGGCTGGCAGAGCCCAGCATGGGGGGAATGTGGGGTTGATGTGCCCACAGAGCAGAGGAGGGAAAGGGAGCAGGTTGGAGAAGAGCTTTATTGGGAGATCCTGGACATAATAAATAAGGGTTACATTGGGAGATGACAGTGAGGGACTGGGGCCACACTGTGCTCCATGGGGACTGGAACCACTTCTGCCCTTCTGAGTAGGACACCTCCCTGCATCCCATCTGCCCCATCCTGCTCCTTCCGCCCAGCAGCAAAGCCAGCCCGAGAGTTGCTGCCTGCTGCCCCTTCTGGGATCGGGGCAGGGAATAACCTGGCAGAAATGGGGGCAAGGGAGTGTTTTGGGGAGCAGCAGGGGGCAGAAGGGGTGGGAGGGCAGGGCCATGTGCCCAGCTGTCACTGTGCCAGGGCCTGGATGATGTCCTTCACCAGCATGGTGCCGATGACCATCTTCTCACTGTTGATGGTCAGCTGGGCCGTGGAGCCCTCCCGCCGCTCCAGGGTGATGAGCACCAGGCTCCCACTTGTCACCGTCTTGGCTGCAAACCTGTTGGGTGGTGAACACAGGGCTTCAAGGCAAGCTGTCCCATCACCCTCTGGTCCCATGGGATGCTCCGGTGGGGACAGGCAGGTGCCTGCCACCCATGGCTGCTGTCACATTTGGTTCATGCAGGCTCCTCGTCCTAAAGGAAGACCTGACTGTCCCCGCTGTGATTTGGGTGGGAACAGAGAGGTGACAGCGCCTGCCTGATCCAGGTGTGGGGGTCCAGCTACCTGTACTCATTGCTGGCACCGCAGGGCACGCGGCCCACGTTGGCAGCTGAGGTCACTTGCTGGACGATGGCATGGTCACTTCGGCATTTCTCAGGCAGCATCAGCTTCTCTGTGATCTCGCTCATGCCCGTCAGCTTCCCTAGAGCAGGCAACAGAGGCACCTGCCCATCTCTGGCCACACACCCTGCTGGCCCTGCTTTGACATACCCAAAGCAAGCCCCTCCAGCTCCCTACATTCAGGTTCCCCATGACATCCCGAGCTGGCTGCTCTGCTTGCTCTTGGTTCAGGATTCAGTGGATTTGGGAAAATCCTTTATAACCCTTCCTGGGCTCATCCCCTGCCAGGTGGCAGCAGCCATGTCCCTGCGGATGGGCTCCTCTGGACAGTGACAGCAATGGGGCTGGG
Source organism: Dicaeum eximium (assembly GCA_013396995.1). Lineage (NCBI taxonomy): Eukaryota > Metazoa > Chordata > Aves > Passeriformes > Dicaeidae > Dicaeum > Dicaeum eximium. The sequence continues at coordinate 199,358 of VWZP01003640.1, forward strand.
TGCTGCAGGGCACCAAGCACCCCCCACTCAACACAGCCCCCATCCATGGGGTCAGGGTGAGGATGTGCTGATCCAGAAGCACGAGGACAGAGGGTGTCACTCACCAGACACAGTTCTGGGAGCGCCAGGGTGACATGAGCCCTTCACACTTTGTGGGGACCCAACAAGGTCACCCTGGCACCAGGGTGGTCACCCCAGCCCACAGGCTGGGGGTGCAGGGGGAGGTGAGGGGAGCAGAGCTAGTCTAGGGGCCAGCCGAGCAGCCACTTACCCTCACCCGGCTGTGCCAGGTGCTCTAGGGCCACGGCGAGGGCGGCAGAGGGGACAAAATTGGGGGTGAGTGTCAGTGGTGGGTGCCCGTGCAGCACGCTGTCCCCATCCCTGGCCCCACTCACCCTGCTCCTTCTTGAACTCGTTCTCACTCATGAAGACAGGAGCCATGAGCTCCCCCACGGGTGGCTGGATGGAGACGTAGAACTGGCGCGTGTGGGTGCTGGGGAGACAGGTGGGTGAGAGGGACACGTACTCAGAATATGTCCCCTCTCCATGTCCTGCTTCCCACCCCTGCCCTGGGCAGGGGTGACTGGGGGAAACTGGCACAAAAGGGTGCAGGAATGGGGGGAACCTGTCAGGCTGGACCTGGAGCTGCTGCTGCCTGCTTGTCCCCTGCAGGGAGGCCTGTGCATTTCCTGCTGTCCCGACAACCCCATGCCCATCTGACTGTCTCCTCTTCCCTGGAAGGACTCTGGTGCCAGTCCTGCTGTCCTCCCTCCCCTGGGGTACCCCATGCCCTATTTCTGCTGTCCCCTGTCTCCTGCTACATGGATGGATGTTGATACCTATCCCACTTTCCCCATCTCTGGAGCACTTGACACCCTGATCCCTGGGGACACCCATCCTGCTGTGCCCAGTGCCAGATGCTCACCACAGCTGGAAGTTTGCCGCCTGGGTGGAGTCACAGAAGTCGATGCCCATCACCACGGTGGCTGTGTCCCCTGGTGCCAGGTGCTCTGGAACCACAAGGCTGCCACTACATCTCACATTCCCAGCCAACCCCTGTCCCCATTCTCCCACAGCATCACAGCCATGCCGTGCCATGGCATACCGATCTCAGGGAACTCCTGTATCCGCATGCCCGATACTGGCTTGGGTTCGCTGACCCGTAGGTTCTTCACCTCGGCGTCGGTGTTGTTGGAGATCTGGATCTGGACGGCCACCATCTGGGGGTCACTCGGGAAGGGCCGGCGGCTGAAGCAGTACTCAACTGCAAGGCCCTCGCCTGCCATGCGGTGCAGCAGCTCGTAGGTCTTCACCGCACTGAACGCCGGGCTCAGCAGCTGCACCAGGGGACAGCAGGGGCTGCTGAGGGCTCCCTGCAACCTCTGAGGGTGGCAGAGGACCCAGGAGCCCCCAAAGGTGACAGGGGGCCTGGGACCTTCCCAGGGAGGGCATGGGGGACACTTACGGTGGGTGTCAGGGACGAGTCAGTGAGAGTGAGGCCCTCCAGGTCGGTCACCAGGCTGGTGGAGATGACACTGCTGGAGGGGATGGGCTGGGGAGGAGGTGGAGTGACTGCAAGGTGAGCAGGGAAGAAAGGGTTAACAGAGCTCACAGCCTCATGGCTGGGAGCATAGCCCCATGGGGACACCTATACAGGGACAGTTCTAGTGGCTCAGCTCCATGGGGACAATGGCATGGGGACAACCCTGGTGGCACAGCTCCATGGGAACAACCACATGGGGACAGGCCCAGTGGCACAGCTCCATGGGGACAACCACATGGGGACAAACACGGTGGCATAGTGCCATGGGGACAACTCCATAGGGACAGCCTCATGGGGGTAGCCCCATAGGGACAGCCACACAAGGACAGCCCAGTGGCACAGCTCCATCAGTGTAGACACAGCCCTGTAGGCTGTCCCTGTGCATAGCCACACAGGGACAATCCAATAGGCACAGCCACCTGTCTCACAGCCATCCACAGGGGACAAGGACCCCTCATCACACCTGTCCTTGTCCCAACTCTGCAGCTCTGAATGGACCCATGGAGTCCTGATTGCACTGGGGTGAGTGCTCATGCCTCAGTTTCCCCAGCACGACCACCATGACCATTGGCATATTCCAGGCAGCCACTCACAGTCATCCAGGTCAAGCAGGGAGATCTCCTTGGAGGTGGCCTTGCTGCTGGGGGGCTGCAGGGGGGCAGAGATGGGGAGTTCAGTCGGGAGTCCAGGTATCCCCCTGCAACAGGGGAAGTGCAGCCCCCTATTCCAGTCCATCCCAGCCCATCCCAGCCCTCACCACTTTCCTCTGCTTGGCCTCTGCCTCGGAGCCCGAGTCAGAGCCAGAGGAGCTGCTCTCGGAGGTGCTGGCCTCCTCTGATGAGGTTTCGGCACGGCCTTTCCTCCCCTGTGGGGCCTTCTTCTTGGCCTTCTTTGCCCCTTCCTCCTCCTCCTCTTCCTCACTGGGGCTGTGGGGAGAGCCCAGCTCAGGGGGCTGGGGTGGGGGTTTCTCTGGGAGCACCCCCCTGCCTTCCCAGGGCATACCTGCCCGCGCTCCCCGAGATTGCCTTATGGGAACCTTCCTTGTCCTTCCTTTTTGGCCTCTTCTCCTCCTCCTCCTCGTTGTCCTCTGACTGCTCCCCGCTCTCTTCCTCCTCCTCTTCCTCCTCCTCCTCGGTGCCAGAGCTGGAGCTGCCTGAGCTGCTGCTGCTGCCATTCTCTTCACTGCCGGACTCGGGCTCTGTGGGGGCACAGCTCAGCCCTGCTGCGGTGTCCCCCCACATTCCCCCATCTCCCACTTCATCCCACTACATCCTCCATCCTCCCCCTGCATCCCCACAGCTGCTGCTGCCTCTCCACTGCATCCTCTCGCTGCATCCCTGCATAGTCCCACTGCCCGCCACTGCGTCCCTCCACATCTCCTGCCATGTCCCTCCCATGATGGGGGGTCCTCACTGTCATGTCCCCTATCCAATGCCTCACCATTGTGGCACCTGCCTGATGGCCACAGTGACCACTGCCCAATGTCTCATGCCATCAGGTCCTCACCACTGTCTGCTGACTCTGTGGGCCCCGACTCGCCTTCTGAGTCAGAGTAGAAAGGCTTCTCCACCTTCTCCTTCCTCTTCTCCCGGCTGGTGCACTTGGTCCACTCAGGAACCTGCTGGCACAGGGTTAATGGAGCAGGGCCATCCCCCATGACTGAGGGATCCAAACAGCCATCCTTGTCCCCCCATCCCCAAGCGAATGTGTGAGCACTAGAGAGGGAATGGGGGCAGGTGAGCAGTACCTGGGCACCATCTGGGGCTCTTCCAAGACCTTGAGTCTGTGTCCCCACCTTGGCCCCTCCTCCCCCCTGCTCCCAGGGTGCTTTACACACCTCCACATTCCTCACAGAGGGGTCAGGGGCCTCGTCCGGCCAGTCGGGCAGCTCCTGGTAGCCCACAGCCTTAGCGTTGAGCAGATGGGACAGGGAGCCCAGTTGGAAATGGTCCCGATCTACAATGAGGTGAAAGGAGGCAGCAACTCAGGGACAGCCATGCAGCATTGTAATGACAGCTCGCATCCCCTGTCCCAATGCCCTGTGACCAGGGATGGGTACCTTTGAAGGAAGACTCCAAGATGGGAGCGGGTTTTTGGGCCAGGAAGAGCTTCTTGGCGTATTTATTGAGGGCCCCGCTCTTCTCAGTGGGCACGATGAGCTGGCGGATGAAGCGAGCCCGGTCGCGGATGTCGTAATTCTGGTCGTACTTGGCCAAGTTGAGGACGTACTGGGTCAGCAGCTTGCTCTGTGGCAGAGAGCATGCTTAGGGCTGGCCTCTCCCTCCCTGACAGGGAAACTGAGGCACACGCTAGGATCACATCCCCGGTACCTGCTTGGAGTTGGTCAGGTAGAGCTTGGCCGCCAGATTGATGACCTGCAGCTTGACTATATCCTCCTCGTTGGTGAAGGACTTGGCCATCTTGCGCAGCACATCAGGCGCGATCTTGGGTACGTGCTCGCAGTACTCACCGATGAGCCACAAGATGCTGGCCCGCGCCATTGGCACCTGTGAAATGCCCTCGGACATGCGGCACTGCTGCTGTGACATCCCCTGCTCCTGTGGGTCAGCAACACCCCAACCAACCTGGATGTTGTCAGTGAGCTTGGCCATGTGCTTGATGATCTCGCTGTGCTGGGCTGGCTGCATCTGCAGCAGCTTTTTGATGACCACCACGGATTCGGCCACCACCAGCTCTGCAGGCAGAGACCCAGCCTCAGTTGGGTCCTGCCCTGAGAGTGATGGAGCTCGCATTTCATCCCTGCTATGTGTACTCACCATCCCTGTTGGAGAGGAGCTGGACCAGGCCGTTGAGGCAGGTGTCCCGCACCTTCCCGATGTTGGTGGCACAGCGTCCGATGGCTTGGATGGTGGCCGCCACAAAGTCCTTGTCCATGCTGCGGATGTAGGTCTGCACAGGGATGGAGGGCACACGTGACATTACCCATGTGCCAGTGCCGGACATCCCGCCTGGCAGTGGTCACACATTGGGGCCCTTTGGAACCGCTGATGGGGTTGGTATGGCCTCAGCCCACTCCTCCTGGAGGGGCTCTGTTCTGCCCTCTCCATGGTGGTGGTTTGGCACCAAGAGCCATGCCAGGGTGGCAGCCTCAGTATGGCCATGGCATACCTGGAACTCTCGCAGGATGGTGGAGATGTTGGTCTCATTGGCCAGGTTGGTGAGGACCTCCAGCTGCAGGAAAGAGGAAGAGATGGGCAGCATAGGGGCATGGTGACACATCAAGGCATGGGGGCCTTGATGTTCTCCTGTCCCCAGGGCATGAGGACAGCTCACCCCAAGAAAGGGCTTCATGAAGCCCCAAACCCACTCCTGACAGGTTCTGCCAGGTGTTTCCAGCTCACCTTGAGGATCTTGATCTGTGTGGGGTCCGTGGAGCGGATGTAGAAGCTTTTCAGATAGGGCTCAAACATCCCCTGCATGCACAGCCAGAGACATTAGTGTCATATCTGTCCCCCCACCTTGCCAAGGCCACCTCCAGGCTCTGGTGACCTTGCTGGCAAATTCTCATCTTGCTCCAGAGTCAGCAAGGCCAAGTCCTCCCACACCAAGTCTGAGACTCACCCGCCGCTTGATGGACATGGTGGCCACGTTCTGCAGCACAACATACTGCACCTCACTGTGGGGACAAAGAGGGGACCATGATCACTGGGGCAGGACCAGTCACCCTCAGCAAGTCCCTGTGAATACGGGCCAGGATCCACCACCAGGCTGGTGCCACCAAGATGCTGTCACCCCATGTCTGGAATGGGCCAGCCCAAAAAGGCCTCCAACCTGATGTCCCTCCAGAGATGGGTTTTTTGAGGGTCTCTCAAAAAGGATCTTGGAGCTCCCCATGGGTTCCAACAACTGGGGTGGAGGGGTAGGACACCACCACAACCCAGATGCCACAGACCTGTGACTCCGCAGGAGCCGTACCAGTGCCTTGGCAATGACTCCAACCTCTGCCTTGGGTGCCAGGTGGAAGTAGAGCTGTGCCACGGCCATCACCACCTATGGACACACCCAAATGTCACATGGTGGGAATGGGGGACACCCTGAGGAATGGCCATGTCCCCAGTCCCACTCTCAGCACTTGGAGGTGGCCTGACCCTGAGGACACCCATCTTTGGGTGTCCCTCAAGAACCCCAGTGAGTCCTTGACCATGGGGACATCATAAGCCCAGACTGATGGACACCATCAGTGGCGCGGGGGAAGGAACAGGGTGGGAGTGAGGGTCTCACTGCGGCGTTGCGGCTCTGCAGCAGGGGCTTGGTGTTGCGCAGGAGGAGGCGGTGGTCAGGATCCATGACGTAGGGCTTGCGCTTGGCCAGCGAGGCTGCCTCTGCCTTGGCATCCTTGGCGTCCTCCTCCTCAGAGCCATAGAAAGCCTTCTCGGTGTTCTCCTCCAGCAAGGACTCCTGCTGGCAGGTGGGACCCTTTGCATCCCCAAGAACACTCCTCCTTCACTCCATCTCCCTAGGGGCTCCAGGACACGCCAAGGCTCCCAGGGCATTCTGTGCTCCTGAACTCACGTTCTGGTTGGGGCTGAGGAACTGGGTGCGGGCGTAGCGGGTCAGCATGTTGATGATGACCACCTGCCCCCACTCCTCCACATCGATGAGCAGGTTGCAGAGCTTGCGGTAGTTCTTGTGGATGAGGTCTATGCGCTCTGGGCATACCTCCTCGAATGCCATCACCACACTGCCAGCCACCAGCTACAGAGGGAAAGCCTGGGGTGACTTACTGGAGTAGTGGCATCATCAATAGGATGTTGGTTTGGTGGGGATGGTGGCATCTCCATGAGGGTGCCGGTTTGGCGGGCAACCCTTCCTTGTAGGGATTGCAGCTCAGTGGAGTTGGTGAATTCCCCATGAGGATGTTGGCCTAGTAGGGACAGCAGCACTCCCAAAAGGATGCATCCCTCTCCAGGGGTAGCTTCATCCCCACAAGGACACCAATTTGATGGGAACATCTGCATTCCTGTGAGGATGCTGGATCAGTGGGGACAGTGGCATCCCCATGAGGATTCTGTCTTCCTAGGGACAGTGACATCCCTGCAAAGATGTTGGCTTGGGAGACGGCTGCATCCCTTCATGGATGCTGATCAGTGAGGACAGTGGCATCCTCTGAAGATGCCAGCCCTGTGGGGATGGCTGCATCCCCAAGATGACAATTTGGTGGGAACAGCTCCATCCCCATGAGGACACCAGGCCAGTGATGTTCCCAGATTTAGAGGTGGGGGAGACACAGCATCCTGCTCACCGTGGTTTTGTCCGCCAGCAGCTTCTCGATCACTTCGATGAGCTGATCCTTCTGGTCTGAGTCAAGGCTGTGAGGGAGGAGCAGGGCAGGTGATGCTGGACCAAACCCCTCCCCATCCCTGTCTGTACCAAGCAGCCAAGACCCTTATTGGTCTGGCATACAGGTACAGATAGGCCTTGTAAAATATGGTTTAGGTCCTATTACTCTAGCTAAGCTAGCAGTTGGCTTGTAACTTCCCATGTGAAAAATCACAAGAATGAAAGCAGTTCTAGTTCATCAAGCTATTCAAATTCAACAAGCTATTCTAGTAAGAAAACCGTTTGCACCTGTAATAAACAAGAAATCTGTCCCATGGGAACCAGTGAACAAAACATGTAAACTAACCAAAAATAGAGAGATTTCACAGACATACACCCTCACCACTTACTGACCATTAAACTGAGTGTCAGTGTATTGTTAGCCCATTAGGTCTAACACAGTGCCTTCTGATCTTTCCTATAAATATGAGCTTTGTGAATGAAGAATTGTCTTTTCTGCATGAAGAAACTGAGTCTGGGCTGCTTTACTACAGCAATAGGGATACCTTCAATTTAGCAGCTGACCGTCCCCGCCGTTACCTGTACAGCTTGGGGATGGCATGGGCAGCTGTCTTGCGCACGTACGGGGACATGTCCGAGGCGGCCTCCTTGATGGCCAACATCATGATGGGCACGATGATGGGCACGCGGATGCTGGACAGGACACGCAGGGCACTGGCGCGGATCAGCTGGTTGGGGTCCTGTGGGGACATGTGGGGGGCTGCAGTGCAGCTGTGGGAGGCTCAGTGCTCCTCCAGACCTCCCCTGGTTCCTCAAACCAGCTCACCTTGAGTCCTCGCTGGAAGGTGGAGATGGAGAGCAGGGCCAGATCCTGCTGCTCCTCTGCATAGCGCACCAGGTACACGTACACCAGCTTCTTCACCTGCAGGGTGAAGGTGTCACCTCAGAGTCCTCCAAACTCCAGCCAAAACCCAAAAACAGGGAAAGTGCCAGACTCTGGGATGCCGCCAGGGCCACCCAAGATCTTCCTCACCTCAATGTTCTTGCAGGCAACGTTTTTCACCACAGCTGGAAAGAGATCGGAGGCGTTTTTGCCACGGGCAATCATCTAGGGGGAAAAGAAATGGTGTGACACTGGGCAGCTGGCACAGCAAGGGCCGGTACAAGGTGACATAGCTCGGCACCAGCAGTGGTCCCCAGCAGTGACAACAACACCCACCGCCACAATCCTCTTCATGGCCTCCAGCTTGAGCGAATCCTTGTTGCTATCAAGCATCTCCTTGAGGTCATCATGCCTGAACCACACCAGGGGAAAAAAATGCCCATTTTCACATTTTTACTTGTTTTTAGTCTTTTTTTACTGCTCCCAGCCTTCCATCAGGCCAGCAATCCAACCCTTCATCATGAAATATTTATGGGGACAGGAGTTGGGTTACAGCCAGGTGAAAGAGGAACCGGAGGGACTGGCACGGTGCTAGCACCCAGTGCCATCCTCATTCCAGGCACTGGGACAAGAACCCCATCCCTACATTGTCCCTAAACCACAGGTGCCCATCAGCAGCTCCATCCTGGCTTGGCTGGGTGTCCCTTGTCCTTTCATGGACATAGTGGCATGGATGTGCCAGCAGACCCCAATGCAAAGCCCCTCCCTGGTCCCCTCCCTGGACTTGGAAAATACCACCAGCCTTTTGTAAAGTTGTCACCACTGTCCTGTTTTCTAAGGGACACAGGTCCCCCCCTAAACTGGGGGCACCTCCAAGGCTGTGTTGGCCTGCAGCAGCTGAGGGTGACACCCATGGGATGATGCTCATCCAGAGCCACCATCCCCAGAGGGTCCTGGGGGCGCTCCTTGGGGGAGTCTTACCGCGGCGGTGGCCCGGTGCCAGTGTCCACTGCGGGCTTGGTGCCGGCGAGTGGCCGCAGCTCATCGGCTCGCAGGGCGCTGTAGCAGGTGGGTTGTCCAGCCTCGGTGGCCAGCACTGGGCTTGTCACCTCCTCGGCCACACCACCACCCTCTGGCGGTTTCGGCCAGCCAGCCGGTCCCACCGGCAGANGTTTTCGGCCAGCCAGCCGGTCCCACCGGCAGCTGCCGCAGCAGCTTCTGCACTGGCGGCAAGGACATCATAGCTTTGACTGGCGGTAGTGGCCCTGGGGATGGTGACAGGGCTGTGGCCCCGCTCCTCTGCCCAGCACAGTGGGCTGAAACCTGATGCCGTGGTTGGGGTTGGGTTGCAGCCTAGATCAGGACGCAGTTCCCAGTGGATGAAGCCAACTTGGGATGTCACGTCCAAAGTGACATCTGACCTGCAAGTTGGGACTTGGGCACACTGCAGGGAGCTCTTTTCCCAGTGCCGAGGGGCTCAGTCCTGGGCAAGGAACACACATCATGGTGGGACACTCTGCCTGGGTGCTAGGGTGGCGTGATGGGGCACCTGTGGGTGTCTGATCTGGGTGGTGGGGTCACACTTGGTGCATTTGTCTTGCCCCTTGTGCCATGGATGGCTCACAGGAGTGGTGACAGTCCTGGTGTGGCTCTGGCAAAGGGCAGCATGCAGATTATAGTGACACTATGGGTGTGGGGGACACTGTGGGTGTGGGGGACACTGCCAGGAGATCAGGGGTAAGGGAACAACACTGCTGTGAAGGTGGTGACACTGCCAGAGTGGGAGGCACTGATGGCAGATCACTGAGGTAGCCTGGACAGACTGGGGGACACAGCCAGGGTGTCAGGGCTAGGGGATGTTCCAGAGTTGGGGACATTGCCAGTGGGGGTCAGGGGACTCTGGCAGACATGGGAGCAGGGCAGCATTTCCAGGCTGGGAGACATTGCCAAGGAGGGATCAGAGATGGGGAGACTTGGACAAACCGGGGGACACTGCCAGGGGCTCATGGGAGGGACACACACTCTGAGATGGGGACGCTGCCAGACTGGAGGACACTGCCAGTGGATCAGGGTTGGGAGAAATTGTCATACTGGGGGACACAGCCAGGGGTAGGGAGGGTTACACTGCCAGACAGGGGCAAGGGACACTACTAAGGGGTCAGGAAAGGGGGAGACACTATGAGATGGGGATACTGATAGCAGGTCATGGATGGAGGGCACATCCAGAGTGGGGGACAGTGCCAGGGGCTCAGGACTGGGTGGACACTGTCATACTAGGGGACATTGCTGGGTATCAGAGAGAAGGGGACACTGCCAGGGGTTCAGGGAAGGGGGGACCCAGTGAGATGGGGACACTGCCAGCAGGTCACAGATCAGGGACACATCCAGAATGGGGGACACTCTGCAGCATTAGGGAGAGAGGGGGGACGCTCCCAAACTGCGGACATTGCCAAGAGGTCA
>VWZP01003640.1:209607-224875 GCA_013396995.1 Dicaeum eximium
GGGATGATGCTCATCCAGAGCCACCATCCCCAGAGGGTCCTGGGGGCGCTCCTTGGGGGAGTCTTACCGCGGCGGTGGCCCGGTGCCAGTGTCCACTGCGGGCTTGGTGCCGGCGAGTGGCCGCAGCTCATCGGCTCGCAGGGCGCTGTAGCAGGTGGGTTGTCCAGCCTCGGTGGCCAGCACTGGGCTTGTCACCTCCTCGGCCACACCACCACCCTCTGGTGTTTTCGGCCAGCCAGCCGGTCCCACCGGCAGCTGCCGCAGCAGCTTCTGCACTGGCGGCAAGGACATCATAGCTTTGACTGGCGGTAGTGGCCCTGGGGATGGTGACAGGGCTGTGGCCCCGCTCCTCTGCCCAGCACAGTGGGCTGAAACCTGATGCCGTGGTTGGGGTTGGGTTGCAGCCTAGATCAGGACGCAGTTCCCAGTGGATGAAGCCAACTTGGGATGTCACGTCCAAAGTGACATCTGACCTGCAAGTTGGGACTTGGGCACACTGCAGGGAGCTCTTTTCCCAGTGCCGAGGGGCTCAGTCCTGGGCAAGGAACACACATCATGGTGGGACACTCTGCCTGGGTGCTAGGGTGGCGTGATGGGGCACCTGTGGGTGTCTGATCTGGGTGGTGGGGTCACACTTGGTGCATTTGTCTTGCCCCTTGTGCCATGGATGGCTCACAGGAGTGGTGACAGTCCTGGTGTGGCTCTGGCAAAGGGCAGCATGCAGATTATAGTGACACTATGGGTGTGGGGGACACTGTGGGTGTGGGGGACACTGCCAGGAGATCAGGGGTAAGGGAACAACACTGCTGTGAAGGTGGTGACACTGCCAGAGTGGGAGGCACTGATGGCAGATCACTGAGGTAGCCTGGACAGACTGGGGGACACAGCCAGGGTGTCAGGGCTAGGGGATGTTCCAGAGTTGGGGACATTGCCAGTGGGGGTCAGGGGACTCTGGCAGACATGGGAGCAGGGCAGCATTTCCAGGCTGGGAGACATTGCCAAGGAGGGATCAGAGATGGGGAGACTTGGACAAACCGGGGGACACTGCCAGGGGCTCATGGGAGGGACACACACTCTGAGATGGGGACGCTGCCAGACTGGAGGACACTGCCAGTGGATCAGGGTTGGGAGAAATTGTCATACTGGGGGACACAGCCAGGGGTAGGGAGGGTTACACTGCCAGACAGGGGCAAGGGACACTACTAAGGGGTCAGGAAAGGGGGAGACACTATGAGATGGGGATACTGATAGCAGGTCATGGATGGAGGGCACATCCAGAGTGGGGGACAGTGCCAGGGGCTCAGGACTGGGTGGACACTGTCATACTAGGGGACATTGCTGGGTATCAGAGAGAAGGGGACACTGCCAGGGGTTCAGGGAAGGGGGGACCCAGTGAGATGGGGACACTGCCAGCAGGTCACAGATCAGGGACACATCCAGAATGGGGGACACTCTGCAGCATTAGGGAGAGAGGGGGGACGCTCCCAAACTGCGGACATTGCCAAGAGGTCAGGATGAGGTACACATCCAAAGTGGGGGACACTGCCAGGGAATCAGGACTGGAGGGACACTGTCATATGGGGCAGGGATGCAGGGGACAGTGTCACAGGGGCAGGAATAAGGAGACACAGCTTGGCTGGGGGACACAACCAGAGAGTGTNCAGGAGAGCCACAGGAGCCAGCAGATCCCGTGGTAGGAACAACCTGCCAGGGATGCCCCAGCCCAAAGGTGGGAGGTTCAAGGGGGATCCCCGCACATCTCCCCCATCCGCACCATCTCCAAACTCCCGCGGTGTTCCCACCCTCTCCGGCCTTTGCAACCTGCAATGACGGTGGCGGCGACGTGACCGCATTCCCTGCCCCATCCCTGTCCCCATCCTCGTCCTTATCCCTATCCACATCCCCATCCACATCCCCGTCCCTGTCCCCGTCCCCACGTCGGGGCCCGCTCAGCCCCGGCTCGGGTACCACTGCCCCGCCGAGGGCGGCGGCCAAGGCCGGCAGCGGCGGCCCCACGGGCAGGCTCGTCCTCGTCCCCCGTGCCCGCATTGTCCCCACCTCTTGTAGTCGGAGGAGAAGATGCCGCCGCTGGCGGGGTCGTGGCCGTACTCGGGCTCGCCCAGGCTGGAGGAGCCGCCCTTCTCCTCGCCGTAGGCCGGGCTGGCGGCCATGGCGGCGGGAGGGATGCGGGATGCGGGGGGGACGCGGGAACTGATGTCAGCGCGGGCGGGGACGGACCCGGCCCCGGCCCCCGCCCGAGAACAGCGCCCGGCTGCATCGACCCCCGCCGGCATCGGGAACGGGACCGCCAGGGCAGCCCCAGAGGGGCCCTGCAGTCCCCGCACCTGCACAGGTTCGGCAGCGGGACGCGGGTGGTTTTAGGAGGAGCGATGGTGGGGACATAGCTCTGATCCAGTGACTGTCACTGAGCTCACGGCCGCACACATACCAGTCCAGAATCACGAAAATCTGTACTTATAGTCATAGACGTTATTGTGTACCATTATTATTAGACGTATTTAAAATAGATTACATCATAGTAAATAATGTTACATGTTTGGATGTTATAAAATGGATTATTATATCCTACTATATTACATTTCATTATTATTTTATACGTTACTATTTTGTAGGTAATACTGTGTGCAGTATACGTAATATACATTTACTTTTATAGTACATATAATTTATATGTTCTATTACATGCTGCATACTGTATACCATATATTGCATGTTATTTATTACATTACATTATAATATATTACAGATTTCATTAATTATACAATACTATATATTTGCCATATTCAATCATACTGTTATAGATAATCCATAAACCATTCCACATTCTACAGTTTATATACTATATAATATATGCAATATGTTATATATGCTATATGTTATACTATGTTATAGTATATTACAGATTATATTAATTATATTATATACTATATAATATATAGTATTTAACGTAGCACATATTACATATTGTGTATTATCCACTCTATGATAAAATTGAATATTTTATGATCAATATTCCACATGATAGCATATGTGATGTATGATATCTGAATCATTATGTATATTAGGTATGGTATTAATTTATATTGCTCTTATAGATATTGTAATTTATATTTAATATTATTATCACTAACATGATAGGAATTATATGCTAGATATATGATCATGTATTAACTACACTACAGATGTTAAATACAAGTATTACTATAGATATGACTATGCATATTACAGTGTTTCATATATATATTTTTTCTAGAACATATTACTATAAATTGTATCAATTATATTATTATTGATATTATTATAGTTGAGATTTTGTTTGCATTTCTTTGATTTTCCCCAGATACTTTACACTATTGGCAGATGTTCCCGCTGTTATTTCTTCAGGCAACTGAGCAGCCCTGGAGCTGGTGTGGGTGGGGCAGCACTCACCCCATCCCACAGGAGTGAGGCAGCGAGGGAAAATGATTCAAGTAGCAGGATTGAATAAAGCATCTGATTCATGGACAGCAATTAATATTCAGCACAGAGACACATTCACTCCAGCCCTCCCTGGGACCCCAACTCTGCTTTGATCTCAGACCTTCCTGGGGACCCTGCTGCTCTCCTGGAGACCCCAACCCTCAGGAGAAACAGGGAAGAGCCAGACTCCACCTTCTTTCTTCCCCCCCATAAATACTGATAAAATCCCACTGGACATTCCTTTCTCCCTGCTCAACTTCTCCAGCTCTTTCAGCTTCTCTTCCTACAAGAAATGCTCCAGAGCCTTCTTTGCCCTTTGTGGTGTCTCCAGTATGTCCCTGTCTCTCTCATGCAGGAGAGCCCAGCACAGGACCCAGCACTCCAGGGGAGCCGGGATCACCATGGGTTGGAGACTCACTGCCCCTCACTGCAGATACACTCTACCTCATGAACTGGACCAGTAATGCAGAGGTTGACCAGGACTGGACACAGAGTTGACCTCTGGGGTACACCACCAGCCTCCAGCCAGACCTGATCCAGCCTTTTGGCCCATTTTCAACCCAGCAGCCCACAGAATATTCATTTTTATGTTCAAAATTAAATGCCAGCAGTGAAAGAGGCAGATGTTTGTCTCAGGAGGCCATGGGGAGCAATGAGCAGCCTCTCCCTTCAAGGTGTGTCAAGGTGGGACATCACTTGACAGCAGCTTCTGGGAAAAGTGAGAGAACAACAAATCAAACAGGGTTGGCACAAGATTTCCGTGCAACTGTTTATTGCCACACAGGAGGATTGATGAATCACTGGTGCAGTTCCAGTCCCCAGGAAGGGAGGAACATCTTGGGAGGATGCTCCAGCCCCACACATTCCTCAGGAGCACCATCCCCTCTATCACTGCAGCGCTGGGGACACCTGCGGAAAGAAAAAGAGCTTTGGTGACATTTGGCTGGAGCAGGTACCAAGGTGTCCCAGGGCAGCATGTAATGGCACCCACCATGGCAGCAGCAAGGTGGCCCAGCCCCAGGAGGGCGAGGGCGAAGTGGATGCAGTTGCAGGTGACGGTGTCGTACTCCACGGGCTGGTCCATGGCCACCCGGATGCGGCGCTGCAGGGCAGCCACGTCCATCCCTCCCTTCCTCCGGAGCACCCTGGCCGGGCCCCGCGTCCGCAGGAGGTGGCTCTTGCCGTGCTTAGCCACGATGCCTGACGGGGACGTCCCTGAGCTGCCTGCGGGGCAAAGTGGGCTCTGTACCCTGTGTCCCTTTCATGGAGATGTCCTCATGCCATGACACCTCCTGGGGCTCACCTTCCAGGTGGATGATCTCCCCATCACCACAGTAGATGCCAGCATGGGCGCCCCACCAGCCAGGGCCCGCAGAGGTCAGTGGGAAGAGGAAGAGGTCCCCAGGCTGGGGCTCAGCCACCCCGTTGGGGACCATGCTGAAGTGTTGTCCCAGCAGCCCCTCACAGAGGAAGAACCCTGCCGTGGTCGCTGCCCCAGTCACCGCCTGGGAACCCAGCTGTGTTTCAGGGCCACCAGTGCCCTGGGGACACCAGCACCATCACTGACCTGCTGGCTCATCCCACATCCTTGGTGGCCTAAGCACAGCTTGGGGCTCGGGTCTCCATGGATGGAAACCCTTTGGGAAGGGGCTGCCTCTTCCAGGTGCTGAAGCACCCATGGGTGCCAAGGAAAAGGCAGGGTGTGCAGGATTCGGCCCAGTTATGCCAGGGGTGAGATGGGCGGTGCAGGGCACAGGGGCAATGCCAGCACTTACCTGCCTGGAGCTGCTCACCTGGAGGGACAAACACCTTGCATCAGCCCCAGTGGCTCCCGTGCCATGGCTCAGCCCTGGCCTGGGCTGCTGCCACCCCCTGCCCAAGCACTTGGCTGGGATTCTCATGCCAGCACCCCCAAACCTGCCGCACCCAGGAGCCCAGCCAGTGCCAGGGCTGCAGGAACAGCCAGTCCGGGGCTTGCAGGGTCTGAAGGAAGGAGCTCACCTGTGGGGAGAGGGGGCACGGCAAGACGGGGACCCGTCCACTTCTGACACCTGTCCCCTGCCACCCTCCATCTCTGCCAGCCCAGCCCAGCCCAGCCTCCCATGCCACACACCCCCCTGCCCCCCACCCAGACCCAGCACCAGTCAGGTCCCAGCGGTGGGTCCAGGGGCACTGGTAGTATGGCATAGGGGTGGGATCTCATGGATGCAGGTGTCCTTCCTGCCAGCTCCCCTTTTACCTGGGAGAAGAGATTCATCTGCAAGGAGAAAACACAATGTCCCGAGAACTGGGCACAGGTACTCCATACCTCGGGGACTTCTCTGTCCCCACAGTTGTGGCCACACGTCATCCTGTTGAAGCAAAGCTGCAGCCTCAGGGCTCGTTTGGTGACCTGCTTCCTCACCTTGTGGTTGCCTCCAAGGTCCCCTCAGTGCACTGTGTTTCCCAAGCTGCTGCTGCTCCAAAGGTGGCTGCGGGGCAGGACCCGCGCCCGCCCCAGCGAGCACTGCGGTGGCTCTTGGCACCGGCACATGGCTCCACCAGTGCCTGGGAATGTGCCCGGACCGGCTGCACCGTGGCACCGTGCCCATCCTGGAGGGCCAGTCCCAGGGGGACAAACCTAACCTGGTGTGACATTTCATCCACAAACCTCTGGGGTGACCCCAAAGGAGTCATGAAACAGCCCCGTCGCCACAATGCCTCGGTAACCACTGACCACCAGGCTTATGGCAAATCACCAATGGTGCCAAAACCCTCTGGCTCTGGGAGGCCATCAGGCTGTGCCCAGCCCTGTGTCCTAGGGATGGCCACCAGCCTGTCCCAGCTCTGTCACCCCAGAATAGTGCATGACCAGGGTCAGCTCCAGAGTCACATTAAACTTTAATCCTGGTGCTGGGGGTCAGTGAAGGCTTTAGCAGGGCTCAGGTGGGTGACTGTCACCCTCTGTCATCGGGCAACCTCCAAAGAATCATTTATCAAGGATCCTCCAATAAACAAGAGCTAATTACAGGTGAAACCCGAGCCTGGACTGGACCCGGCTCAGTGCAGGCAGCCACATTAACCCTTCCCAGCCACCTCCAGTCCCACAGCCACACTCCTGGAACTTCCTTGTTCCCTTCTGATCTCCACCGTCATCTCCTGGTCTCTCTTGCCTTGTCCACATGTACCCATCATACCCTTCTCATTCCCATCTTCCCCTCCCAGTCCTCATCATCCCAGCTCAGCCCTTACTATCCCCTCATGATCTCCATTCACCCCTATTGCATCCCACTGCCCCCTCTTGACCTCCACCGCACCTTCCTGGTCCCCATCATCCTCACATGGTCCCTATTGTCATGTCCTGGTCTCCATCATCCCTTCCCAGTCACTGCTGTCACCTCTTGCTCTCCACATTTGTCATTGTCTCTGGGTCACCATCAAAACATCCAGGTTCCCACTGTCCCCTGCTGATCCTCATTATTGCCTCCCAGTCCTCATGACCTCCTCCTTGTTCCCATCACCCTCTCCTGATCCTTCTTGTCACCTCTTGGTCCCCATCATCTCCCCTCCTTTGCCCGTCAGCTCCTCTTGGTCTCCATCATCCCCTCCTGGTCCCCACTGTCCCCTCTTGGTCCCCAATAACTCCTCCTGATTCCCATCATGTTCTCTTTGTCCCCATTGTCTCCTCCTTGTCCTCACTGTCCTGTCCCATTCCCCACCATTCCATGCCATCATCAACAGGAGTGGGACTGCCAGGACAGTGGTGCTTCCCTGGGTCACTCAATGTCCCCAGCCAAGCTGTCCCTGGCCAGGGTGCATCCACCAGCTCCCCACAGCCAGTGGGATTAGGGTGGCTGGAGCCCTGGGGCTGCTCCTGACCACAGATCTCAAGCCCATCGCCAGCATCTTTAGGTAATCAGTAAATTAGTAATTAAACACTCTCTGCCTGCCGGGGGGAAGGGGGGCAGATCCCAAGGTTTTAGGCTGGGTAATCCCGTGGCATCTGCCCCAGCATCTGTGACCGAGCCGAGTCATGACCCCGCCTCGGGCTTTAACATTTGCTCCTTCACCCCCACCCAGCACCCACAGCCCCTCCGCCATGGCCTCAGGCCTGCTCCTGTCGCACCCAAAACAGGCTGGCTTGGGCTCCCATGCCTGCCCAGTTGGGTGCTCATGGAGCCCTCACCCCTGGGATGAGGACAGGGTGCTGCTCCATGGGGAGCCCACCATAGGGACAGCACCCAGCTGGGTGCAATTGGGAAATGGGGTGGGAAACCATATTTTTGTAATTATTGGCTTTCCTGGGGGTACTGATGATTGGCTGGCAGCAGATGGTTGGCCCAGCTAATCCCCCTCCCAAATCCCTGCTCCAGAGCTGGCTTTTACCCGACGGCGAGGAGGGGATGGGCAAATTAGCCTGCTCAGCTGTAGGGCCGTGCTGGCCGCTCCCCACTGGCCCTGGCACCGGCCCTGTGTGCCCACGGCTGGGCTGGCATGCAGGTGCTCCTGGCAGCCCCGGGTCGGGCACTGGGGAGTGTTTCACCCATGGGTGAGAGGTGTGGAGGCACCCAAGGGCCGGCAGGGAGGTGACAGCTTGCTCCCCTGCATTAGCCCAGCGTCATAATTCTGCCGCGGGAGGAGGTGGCCCCTGCCGCAGATGGTGGCGGTCAGAGATCTGGGTCAGGACGGGGCTGTGGGGGGGACGAGGCACCCTGGGGAAATGGGGGGGGGGCCCTGGGTGGGAGGGGGCTGGAGGCAGGGGGCACGGAGCTGTGGTGCAGGCAGGGGTGGGGTCATGGTGCAGACAGGAAAGATGGTGGAGCCACGTAGGGTCAGGAAGGGTGATGGAATGTTGCTGCACATGGGAACGTGGAGCCATGGTGCAGGCAAGGCTGATAGAGTGGGTCACAGTTAAGATGGAGAAACGCTTCGGGCAAAAGGGATGGAAGTAGGGTGTGGGCAGGAGGATGGAGCCGTGCCACAGGCAGGGGGATGCAGGAATGCTGCAGGCAGCGGGGATGGAGCCCCAGATCAGTCGGGGGTGACAGAGGGGTGACTCCCAGCTCCTGCATCCACTGGAGTCACTTTTGCCAGCCCTCAGCAAGGACCTGCTGCCAGCGCCTGTCCCCTGGGACACCTTCAGGGCATCAACACCCCGGAGCCCCTCTGGAAGGGGCACAGCAGGCCGGGAACTCCTGTCCTCAGCCTGGCCCATCGCTGGGGACAAGTCGGGCCCGTGACGGTGGCCACTCGCCAACCCCCTGAGCGGGGCGGGGAGGGGGTTTAGCGGCTAAAGCCCACAAATCCCAAATTGTGCTGTCCTGTCACCGCGAGGGTTTAGCGGTGGTTGCGTAACCCCGGGGGCCACCTGGCCCCCACCCTCTGCCGTGTCAGCAGCCCCAGCATCCCTGGAGGGCCCCGTCCCCGGGAGGGGATGCTGAGGCACGGCAGGGCCCTACCGAGCATCCCCCCTCCCCTCGCCATCAGGGCCGGTAATTAATTACTTGGGGGCAGGGAAATTACCCCCCTTAATTACCACTTTTCGTTATTCCCCTCTAACCGCCTTAGTGAAGGGCTTATGCGCTTACAGGACCCGCTGGGTCCCGAGGGGAGGACGACACATATGGGGGTCCCCAGCCCAAGCCCCATCTCCCCCCTCTGCCGCAATCTCGGCCTCGCAGTGCCGGGGGGGTTGGACTGACAGGGTGACACCTCCAGGGTGGCCCGCGGCGGCGCGCGGGGGGGGTGGCTTGGGTGTCGCGGGGTTTAGGGTTACAGGGCTGGGGCTCAGCACCTTTTTAATTCTTCATCGCGTGGCTGATTGATCCCCCCCGCCCCGCGCAGACACTAAAGATTAAGAGGGTGACAAAGAGGCGGCTGCTTACACAGCGCCCGCCGCTA
Source organism: Dicaeum eximium (assembly GCA_013396995.1). NCBI lineage: Eukaryota > Metazoa > Chordata > Aves > Passeriformes > Dicaeidae > Dicaeum > Dicaeum eximium. The sequence goes on from VWZP01003640.1 coordinate 218,968, forward strand.
AGCCGCCTTGAAGAGAGCAAGGCAAGAGCCCCGCTGGCCGCAGAGCTGCCGGAGCACCCAGCGCCCGGGCAGATCCTCCGCGGGCATCCAGAGGGACGGGACAGGGATAGGTCGGGAACGCCGGGTGCGGGATGGCTGCGTCCCCGGCGGGGTCGGTGGTGAGCGCCGGGCTGGATGAGAGTCCCACGGGTAAGAGGTGGCTCCGCTGGAGCGGGTGCGACACGGAGGGACGTGGGTGCTTGTTTGGGATGGCCGGGCCCCCACTGCGGTCACTCCCCCAGATGCCTGGGGGTCCTCTTCAGGGTTCTTCTCTGAGGTACTTGGAATCCCCAAAATGGTCAATCACCAAGATACTTGGGGTCCTCCATTGCAGCTTTTCTCTGAGATGCCTGGGATCCTCATGGCCTTCTTCTGCATGCCTTTGGTCCCCATTGTGGTCCTTCTCTGAGATGTCTGGGGGTCCCTATTATGGTTCATCTCCATCCAGTATCCCCATCATAGTTGTTTGGGATGTTTGGGTTCTCCATTGCCAACCTTCTCCAGAATGGCTGGGCTTCTTCTCATGGTCCTTATCCTGGGTGCCCAGGCTCCCCATCGTGGTCCCCTAGGATGCCTGAGGTCTTCAGCTGTCATTCTTCTCCAAGATGCTGAGTCCCCATCATGGTCCTTCCCTAGGCCAGGATGCCTGCAGTGCCCGACCCTCCTCATGGTATCCATGGTCCTCATTTGTGTTCCTTCTCCAGGATCCCGGAAGTCCCCAGCTGTGCCCCTTCCCCAGGATTCCTGGTGTCCCCTGTAAAAACCCTCTCCTGGATACCCTGGGGCCCTAGCCCTTCACCAGGATCCCCAGAGTTCCCTGATGTGACTCTTGTCTGGGGTGTCCCGTGTCCTCAGAGCTGTCCCTTCTCCAGGACACCTCCTAGCCCTGATTGCAGCCCTTCTCTGGGATGCTTAGTCCCTTTCCTGGGATGCCTGGTGTCCCCATCCCTAAGAACACCATTTCATCCCTTTCTTAATTTTCAAAATTCAGGTGAGAGCTCATCCTGCTTCACTCTGTGTGCCGGGGTGTGGGAAGGTGGTGAACCCCGTGTGGAGTCCCTGACGTGTCCCCATTCATGTCCCTGGGCTGAACCAGCAGCCACTGGAGCCGCCCCATCTCCAGCAGGGACTGGTGGGTGGGACGAGGGACATTGGGATGCCCAGAGTGAGCCCAGATACGACGGTTCCACTTCCACAGGGCTGAGCCCAGCCCCCGGGAAGGAGCTGAGCCCGGTGCTGCTGTGCAAGGTGTGCGGGGACACCAGCAGTGGGAAGCACTACGGCATCTACGCCTGCAATGGCTGCAGCGGCTTCTTCAAGCGCAGTGTCCGCAGGAAGCTCATCTACAGGTGGGAACAGGAGTCCCCGTGGGGCAGGGAACGGGGGACAGGGCCAGAGGGACCCTGCGGATGGGCGTCCAGGGAGGCAAGAACCAGGGTCCCGTGGACAGACACCATGGAGGAAAGGACACCCCACAGGGCGGGGACCTGGAATGGCTACCCAGGGAACCAGGGATCCAGGGAATGGACACAGTGGGGCAGCAGTGGGGGGACAGGCACCTAGCAGGGTAGGGACACCCAGCAGAGTAGGGACCCCATAGGATGGACACCCTGTGGGACAGGGACCTTGCAGATGGACACGGGCAAGACAGGGAGCTTGGGGGCAGGCACCTAGGAGGGAAGAGCACCCCAGGTTGGACACTCAGCAGGCCAGAGATCCCAGGGTATGGGCAGTGGTGGGGCAGAGACCTAGGGGGACTTAAAACCATGCAAGGGACAGGCATGCAGGGGGAGAGGGTGTCCAGAGCCCCCTGATGGGGCCAAAACACCCATCAAGGCAGAGCATTCACTGGGACAGGGCACCCTTGGGGTGGGGACAGGGCACCTACTGGGGACACGTCACGTCTTGGGGACAGGGTGCCCACAGTGGTGGGCCACTGGTTGAGTGGAGGGAACCCATGGGGGGAGATATGGTACCTATGGGGGAGGTACCTTCCTCGGGGACAGGGGCCACCTCAGGGGCTGCAGCAGGTGCCATCTCTCCCCACAGGTGCCAGGCAGGGACGGGGCTGTGCCCAGTGGACAAGGCTCACCGCAACCAGTGCCAGGCCTGCCGGCTCAAGAAGTGCCTGCAGGCTGGCATGAACAAGGATGGTAAGATGCGGGGGGACACACAATGACAAATAGCAGGGGGTGGCAGCGGGGTGGCCGGAGCTGATGCCACCTTGTCTGCGCAGCTGTGCAGAACGAGCGCCAGCCCCGCAGCACGGCCCAGGTCCAGCTGGACAGCATCCAGCTGGATGCTGAGCTGCCCCCTGAGCACGTGGCCACCACATGTGAGGTTCCCCCATCACCCTGTCCGGCTCCTCGTGGTCCCGGTGCCGCTGTCACCCCGGGTCCCCGAGCACCCACACCACCCACCAACCACCGCTTCATGGCCAGCCTGATGACCGCCGAGACCTGCGCCAAGCTGGAGCCCGAGGACGGTAGGTGGCTGCCAGTGGAGAGGGGGGTGGGTGGGTGGTGGATGTCCCCATGGTGTGGTGACAGTGTCCTCTTCCACCCCTGCAGCTGATGAGACGGTGGATGTGACGGGCAGTGAGCCGGAGCGGGCAAGCGGCGAGTACCAGGTAGCGCCATACCCGGCAGCCAGCCCCGAAAACATCTATGAGACCTCAGCACGTCTCCTCTTCATGGCTGTGAAATGGGCCAAAAACCTGCCTGTCTTCTCCAACCTGCCCTTCCGTGACCAGGTGGGGTTGGCAATCTCCAGGAGGAATTGGGGATCTGCCTATGGGGCAACAGGAACCCCAAAAAAAGCAGCAGCCAGCTGGGGTAGCTGGAGCATATCCAGAGCATTCTTAGGGCTCCCCTGCAGATGCTCGTCAGCCCAACTAGCTGTGGTGGCTACAGGTCCTGGAGACTTTGGGGTGACAGGGTTTTGGGGTTCCCCCCGATCTCCCCAGGTGATCCTACTGGAGGAAGCATGGAGTGAGCTGTTCCTGCTGTGTGCCATCCAGTGGTCCATGCCCCTGGAGAGCTGCCCGCTCCTGGCTGTCCCCGAGCCGGCCCCTGGGAAGCTGCTGCCGGCCACCCTGGACGTGCGGGTGCTGCAGGAGACCCTTGGCCGATTCAAGGCATTGGCCGTTGACCCCACGGAATTTGCCTGCATGAAGGCCGTGGTGCTCTTCAAACCAGGTGAGGCCACCCCCAGCACCCACCACTGGCCATCCCATGCCCTTCCCCAGCCTGTCACCCCCTTGTCCCTGCAGAGACCCGTGGCCTGAAGGACCCTGAACAGGTGGAGAACCTGCAGGACCAGTCACAGGTGATGCTGGGCCAGCACAACCGTTCCCACTACCCTGGGCAACCTGTCAGGTACCGCTGTCCCTACATCCTCACGGGCAACTCCAGGGTGGGACACCCACCCATGGCCACCACTCCATCCCCCAGGTTTGGGAAGCTGCTGCTGCTCCTCCCAGCGCTGCGCTTCATCTCCTCGGAGCGCGTGGAGCTGCTCTTCTTCCGCCGCACCATCGGCAACACCCCCATGGAGAAGCTGCTGTGTGACATGTTCAAGAACTGAACCCCCTTCCCGCTGTCACCTGGCTTGTTTGTCACCCTGTCACCCCCACCCTGGGTCTCCTCACCCTGGGGTGTGAAGGTGGCCATGGTCCCATCCCTGGGGCAATGTCCAGGACTGTGGAATGCTGCTTGCAGCTGGGAGGTGGGAGCAGCTTCCTTGGGGACAGAAGGGGGATGTCCCCAAGTGAGTGCCCAATGCACTGGCAGCACCTCATGGGGTCTGTCTCGATGGTGTCCCAAATGCTGCAGGAACCCAGGCAGAGGCACCTTGGCACCGTGAGGAGCTGCTGCCACCCAGGGGGGGACACTTACCCAGGGGTGATGCCAGCCTGGGGCATGACATCCGCCAGGGGTGACAAGAGCCAAGGGTGGTGCCAGCTGGGGAGTGACACCAGCCCAGGGGTGACACTCACCAAAGCTGGTGCTACCTGGAGGTGACACCAGACTGGGACATCCTCAGGTTGATCCCAGCCCAGGGTGACACTGGACAGGGGTGACTCCAGCCCAGGGTGACACGCGGTGACAGAGCCTTGTCTCGGTGTTCCGGGGTCTCCCACTTGTGTCCCCCGTTTTATTCATGGAATAAAGAGAGTTTTGCAGCCAGAGTCCCTGTGCTTGACTTGGGTCCCCTTGGATGGGGACTAGGGGGGACCAGCTGAATGTTAATAACCTGAATAGGAATAAATAAAAATCAATAATCTGCATATAAGTACCTTGGAAATAAATTATCTGAATGGAAATAAATTAAATATAAGTAAAATTAATTTAAATAACCAATATAAGTCAGATAAATAGGAATAAAATTAAAATCTGAATATAAAAAAATAAATACTCTCTTTGGAAATATTCTATTGGAAAGAAACTGAATGAAATAATTTAAATAGAAATATAATGAAACTAAATACACTGAAATATTCTGAATAGAAATTAACTGAAAATAAACTATCTTAATATAAGTAGATGAAAATTAATAATCTGTCTGGATAAAATGGGAATTAAATAGTACAAATGCAAAGAAAATGAGATTAAATAATCTTAATTGAACTAAAATGCATGTAAATGATTGGAATGTAAATATCTGCTTGGAAATATCCTTGAATAATCTGAATAGAAAGAAAATAAAACCAAATAATCTGAAATAATAGAAATATAAATAAATTGAGAAAAACAAACTGCATATAAATAAGAAAAACAATGAATCTCACTGGAAATCATCTAAATTATGTGGACAGAAATAAAATGAAATAATTTGAATAGAAATAAATTGAAAATAAATTGTTTGAATATAAACAGTCTACCTGAAACTAATCTGGATAGAAATAATCTGAAATACTCTGAGTACAGAAAAACTGAAAATAAATTATCTAAATATAAATGAAATAAAAATTATCTGATGAAGACATTTTATATATAAATAATATGTATATACATAAATAAAAAGAATGTGAATAACAAGTAAGAGAAATAGAAATTCTGTGAACATAAATAATGAGACTGTGAAGAACCAGCATTAAACAATGTGAAGGGAGGTGATCTGGAGCCCATCCCAGCTCCTCCTCCATCCCCACGGGGATCGGGAAAATCCACAACTTCACAACCCCGTGGAACAAAGGGCACAAGGGGGTGGCAGGAACAAGGTCCCACTGGGAATTCTTGGCCTTTGCAGAGTGACACTTTTATTTGTCTGTTTTTGTCAGTTTGTACAAGACTCCGAGCGCGGGCGACGTGGGATAATATATCCTCTTACATACAGACTCTCTTTAGTTTACAAGCAGCGACTTTATAAATTACTTAGAAAACTTTCCATGAAAAATAACAATAATTCCCCTGGCAGCTCTCCAGCAGTCAGTACATTCAGCCCTCTGGAAAACCTTCTGGGAGCCCAAATCCTGCCACGGAAGGGCTGGGAAGGAGGGGGGGAGATGCTGGGGGAAGGGGACCCTGGGACACGCCGTTATCCCTCCAGTCCTGCTCAGCTCCTGCAGAGCTGCATTTTATATACATACATACATACATAAACACATACATACATATATGTATATATACACACACATGTATGTATGTATGTATTCTTTTACACGTGTTTTACTTTATACATATGACCACAAATATATTATATATATATATATAAAGAAACATATTTTCTATATATTCTATATATATTCCATACATTTTTCTATGTCAAGAAGTCTATGTTCTTTATATATTTTCCCCACATTCCATATATTTTTATATATATGAAGAAATAGAGAGAAAATATATTTCTTTATATATACTATATATTT